>LPNX010197639.1:139681-182328 GCA_001517045.1 Pseudotsuga menziesii | reverse complement strand
TCTTTTCAAAACAGAGATATGAAAAACATTATGAACTTTAAGATTTGGTGGTAAAGCTAGTTGGTATGCCACTTGTCCAATTCTGGACAATATTTCGAAAGGCCCACAATACGTAGGTGCCAACTTAGCACAACTTCCTAACTTTAAAGAACTCTTTTTAGGTCTTACCTTTATGAAAACATGTTCACCCACCTGAAACGATTTCTGAGTTCGTTTAAGGTTTTATTGACTCTTCTATCTATCTTGTGCAACCTTTAAATTACCTTGCACCTGCTTCACAATTAATTCCATCTCCTTTAATAGCTCAAGTCCTAGTACTAACTTGTAAACTGGGTTACTCCATGAGATGGGAGTATTGCACTTTCTGCCATACAAAATTTCAAATGGGTTGTATTTTGTTGAAGCTTGGTAGTGGTTGTTATAAGCAAACTCAACCAAGTGTAAGTAGTCCTCCCATTTACTTGGTTGTTCTCTAACATACTTCCTTAGCATATCTTTCAAGATTTTATTTACCCTTTCAGTCTGTCCATCCATCTGGGGATGAAAGGATGTACTGAAATTTAAAGTAGTATTCAAACCTTTAAATAGAGATTTCCAGAAATTTCCTGTAAACTTAGGGTCTCTGACATAAATTACAACTTTTGGTATCCCATGTAAACGAAATAATTTTATCATAAATATTTCAACAATATTAGTAGCCTTGTGGGTGGTCTTTACTGGTATAAAATGAGCTGCTTTATAGAGTTTATCAACGACTACCATTATCGAATCATTCTGATGTTGATTTCTAGGTAAATCTATAATAAAATCCAGACTAATTAATTCCCATTTCTAGCTAGGGATTGGTAATGGCTATAATTAACTGGTTGTATGCTGATGTTCAGTCTTAACCTGCTGACATTCAAACCACTTGGCAATATACTCTGGCAACTCATTCTTCATATTTAGCCAAATCTAATTTTCCACAACATGGTTATAGTATTTTGATAGCCAAGATGTCCTAAGTAGGGAGTCTTATGTATTTCATTTAAAATCAACAGCTTAATTTTAGGTATATTAGGTATATACAACCTATTTTGATAAAGTATTAATCTTTTATAATTTAGACTATACCCTGTACTTAAAATTTCAGTTAAATTGTCTACCACTTTAGCTTGTAATTTCTGATAATTCTCATCCAATTTTACTCCTTCTTCTAACTGATCTTCTAAATCTGTTTTATAAGTATTGATTGCTGCCACAAAATTCAATCTTGCACTTCTACTTAAAGCATCAATGACTTTATTTTCTTTTCCTTTAATATGTTGGCTCGAAATCATACTTGCTAAGGAAATATAGCCACCTAGCTTGCCTTGCGTTTAAATTTGGTTGATCCAACAGATATTTTAAACCCTTATTATCTGTCATTAACATAAATTTTCTTCCGATTAAGTGATGGTGCCACATCTTTAGAGCATGTATCACGACAACCAACTCTAAATCGTAAGTAGCGTAATTTTTTTCATGAATTTTAAGTTTCCTAGACTTGTATACTATTACATGTCCTTCTTGAGTCAAGAACCCTCTAAGACCATCAGTGCATACAACAAAGTCCTTGTTAGGATCAACAATTCTTAAGATTGGTGCAGTAGTTAACAATGCTTTTAATTTCTTAAAACTTTCTTCACATTTTTTATTTCATTCAAATTTCTTCCCTTTCTTCTATAAAGAAGTTATGGGTTTTGAGATTCTTGAGAATCCTTCAATGAATCTTCGATAGTAATCGATGATCCCCATGAATGACCAAACATCAGTCACATCTTTTGGGACCAGCCATTTTTCAATTGCCTTTATCTTTTCTCGATCAACCAAGATCCCATCTTTATTTATTACATGACCCAAGTATTGTATTTTTTCCTTAAAGAAGTCGCACTTACTGAACTTAGCATAAAACTGATGTTCTCTTAACACTTGTAAAATAATATTTAAGTGTTCCTCGTGCTCTTTTTTAGTCTTAGAATAAATTAAAATATCATCAATAAAAACAACTAAAAATTTATCGAGATATTTATGTAGTGCATTATTGATTAAGCACACGAAGACATCCTGGGCATTAATAAGCCCAATTGGAATGACAACAAACTCATAGTGACCATATCCGGTCCTAAAATTTGTTTTAAATAATCTTCATCTTTGATCCGGACTTGATGATAACCAGATTGTAAATTAGGCTTTGAAAATACTGTTGCTCTACATAGTTGATCAAACAGATGATCTATTCGGGGAAACGAGTATCTATTCTTAATGGTCATTTTTTTAAACTGACGGTAATCAATGCATAAGCATAGAGTACCGTCCTTCTTTTTAACGAAAATGATAGGTGCTCCCTAAGGAGACACACTTGGTCTTATATACTTTTTATCAATAAGTTCCTTTGATTGTGATTTTAATTCATTAAGCTCCAAGTTATTCATTTGGTAAGGAGCTTTTGAGTTAGGCACTGCACTTGTACCAAATCAATGGTGAAATCCAGTTCCCTTTTCAGAGGCAGTCCCGTAATTTCTTCCGAAAATACATCTGAATACCCCCTCGGGATTGGAATATATTTTAATTTTAGTTTATCTTCATTATTAATATGTTCTTCATCAGTTACAGTTACAGTAAAAGCTTTACATCCTTTTTGAACAACCCTCTTTAGTTGCAAGGCATAAATTTGTCGGATTGTTGTTTTCCTAGGAATTCCTATTACTGTTACTATTACTGTTTCTCCTTCATTATTTACACATGTAAAAGTTTTATTGAAACAGTTCAAGACAAATATATGCTATTCTAACTAGTCCATACCAATTAAAACGTCATAAGAACCCAATGGAAGTACATTTAGCTTTACCAAAGTTTCAAATTGATTTGAATGAATAAAGCATAGTCTTTCACAAAATTAATTACTTTTATTTTTGCTCGTGTAGCTAGTTGAACCAGCCATGACTTTGTAAACTTCTCTACTGGTAAATTGCATTTTTCTACCAAACTAGGAGAAACATAACTCAGGATAGCCCCTGGGTCAATTAAGATAGATATGGGTTTTTGGTTCAGCTTACCTTCTACTTCCACCATGGAAGTTTGATAATCATCCTGCCTATTTTCCAGCACTGCATTGATCCTAGGCATTCCTCTTGCTAACTCACCAATCGTCATTTCTTTCTGCACTGTATGAATATTGCTGATGGTATTCTTTCTATTAGGGAAGATTGATGCGTAGTGAGGTTCATTGCAATCCCAACACTTTATCAGTTCTTTACGTTCATTATTCTTAATGTAGTTGCTATGATTATTAGTAGGTTCTTTATTTCTAGGGTCATTAGGGTTTGGCTGTGAGTTACCTTTATTTCCTTGAAAATTCCTATTAGGAAAATTACGTGCATTATTATTCCCAACATTTTGATTAGTTGTGAAACATTTCTTTTTATGTTCAAAATCATTAGACCTCTTGGCCTTCCAATTTGGCATGTTTTCCCTTTTTTGGTTCTGCTCATAGCAGAAATTTGCCTTTCGCATAGCCTCTTCAAGGGTTTTAGGGTTGTCGTATTCAATTTTGTCTTTAATGTGAAAAGGTAAACAACTCAGAAATTGTTACACCTTGGGTTTATCATCAACAATGTAAGGCACATAACGTAGTAAACTTAAAAATTTACTATTTAATTCCTTCATGTTCATAGTTCCCAACTTCATTTCATAGAATCTTTAGCTCACACTTCATAATACTGCTCCGACAAAAAATTCTTTTTAAAGTGTTTTTTAAAGGTACTCTAGTTTATATTTTTTTCCTTTATGCCTTTTGCTCGCTTTAAGTCCTGCCACCAGATGTCTACTTTTCCAATTAAATTATATATGACCATTCTAGCTTTTAATTGATTGGAGTAATTTTAGATTTGGAAATACTTCTTCATTCTGGACGACC
This sequence comes from Pseudotsuga menziesii, assembly GCA_001517045.1. NCBI lineage: Eukaryota > Viridiplantae > Streptophyta > Pinopsida > Pinales > Pinaceae > Pseudotsuga > Pseudotsuga menziesii. The sequence goes on along the minus strand of LPNX010197639.1, from coordinate 178,391 downwards.
ATGCTTCGACTTCCTGCCCTTTCTCTTTTTCAGCGTTGAAAGTTGGTGGTTTTGTCTTCTTAAATTCTCCAGAAATTTCCTCATAGGGGTTATATTTCCTTTTTCAAGAATGGTAATTATCCTCAAAATTATTGTTAGAGTACTGGCGATTCTTCCTATGTGAGTCACCATAAATTTCAGAGGATGAACTACTTTCAATTTTAGAATGTTTCGTCTTTTTACTTTTATGCTGGTAGGATGTATTTTCAGATCCTATCTGTTTATCCTTCCCTTCACTCTAGAATTTTTCTATTAGTATCTGGTTCAACTCCTCTTGAGCCCTTAGAATTCTTTCATTCTCTTTTTTAACTGTTTCCATTTCAGTTTTTAATTCCTTAACAATTTGTAGTAGTTCTAACGAATTATTAGTTATTTCTTCCTTAACAGGTTCTTTTCTAGAATTACTTTGTTCGTTTAATGGGGACCCTTCATCTGCATACTCTTCAAGCCCTTCCATACTTGCAATTCTAGTTCAGAATTTTTTTTTGTACGACAACATATTAAAAAAAAAATCATTAGGCATGAATTTTATTTATTGTTTGTTTACGTGAGTTGAGCTACTTCAGGCCTAGTGTCTGAACTGTGCTTTGATACCATATGTAACACTCCAAAAATTCATAAAAATTTAATTTTTTTCCTGTGTGACAACTGATGTTAAAACATCACCAAACAACATTAGTTTAACATCTAACACTTAATATTCTATACTAACTGATACGAGAGGATAAATAATTCTTCATTAAAATCGAAAATACATTTGTCACTAACAACATCTAAAAAAATGTTACAAAGATGGTGTAAGAAGTTAATAAGCTTGAGAAGTAAAGAATTGAGATCTGTTGTTTTTCTTCTAGGAGGTGGATGATTTTTAAAATTTGTTTCTGGTCTTATTGAAGGGGATTTTGGTGTTTGCCGAGGTTTACATAGCTTCCTCAACCTAATGCAGACAAAGATGTTTTTACAGGTCTTTTACAGCTAAACTCTTTTACTTCCAGCCCAGTACCAAGACTAAATATTCTCAACAACAACTTAATTGCTAGAGATCTCATCTAAATTTTATAAAAAGGATTATAGGGGTGAAGTAGTGTAAAATCATTTGCTCTTTGTTATTGAAGGTATAAGAAAATTTATTTTCTTTAAGTTTCTAAGTTTGTCATTGATTTTATTGTTTTGTTTTCATGTATTATTTATAATTACAGAAACTCGGTCTAAGCATAAAGTTCCAAATGATACTTGTTCTTTAAGTAATGGCATGAGTATTGAAATTCAAGGAAATACATTTACTTAACTCAAACATGAATAAATATAAATTAATCCCATGTTTTTATATTATACCTCACAGATGAAATTACTAAACTATTATTCTATCTCTACTCGAAAGGTATACAAGAAAATATTCATGATTTCTTTATAATATACCTATATTTTACATTATGGAAAAATATTAACAAATTTTTTTTTTGTAAGGATCAACCACCCATTTGGACTATGTTGAAACTCAAAAATTTCTTATGAAGTGGGTTATATGTGTTATGAGCTCAAGGAGGGCGGTTAAATGTAGAAACCCTAGCATATAAGAATCGACTTTTTCCTTAAAATCTCACTTGGAAACATTTCTGTCTCAATATCTTTGGGTAGAGCCAACAACCTTCTCGGCCTCCTTGACCTCCGAGGCAAAGAGTGGTGTTTCAAGCTGAAGGAAACTCTCATTAGTCTGAAAAATGTGACAAATACCAGAGTAGTAATCTCCGGTTTAAGGGTTGACTAGTAGGTTCATGACCTGGGATGTGCCAGAAGTAAAAAAAAATATTTGCCTCCTGTCGTGGCAGATGAAAACTAAACTTTCACCCATCCTATGAAAAGAAGGGATTTTAGGTCTCTACATTCACGATGAGGTTAAAATTTGACAAACCCTAGGTATTGACAGAGTGGGTCAAAGGTTTTATTTCTCATCACGGCCGTAGAAAAAGTAAGTATGTTTATCTTTTAAACGTTTAACTTCTTTATTTAACTGTAGAAGTTAAAAAAAAAAAAACTAATTGTTTGAAATATGTCTTGAATGTTTTGGACGTAGGTGGAAGCTTGCCGGAACGCTCTGTTGAAGATGTAAACAAAATTTTTGTCACCTTCAGGATTTTGAGCTGCAAGGGGTCAATACGAACGACTCGGATAAGCCTCAGATTTAAACCTAGAGGTTTCCTTCTACATTGGGTGTAAGGTTAAGATGGCGAAGATGTATGAATATTTTGCTGCACTGATGAGGTGTTTTTACGACCGTGCTTGTCGTTTTGTTTACTTTGTAAATTTTGAGAAAACTAGAGGCTTAGAACTGATTTTGAGAAGCTAAGAGGCTTAGTACTGTTATAGTAACCTTTTAAATGGATACGATAGGGTGTGTGTATCCTTATAATTTTTAATTATTAAACTAGGAGGTGATGAGATACTTCGGTCGGGATTTGTTCGAAAAAAATCTTTATAATGAGAACTCTATTAAAAAAAATCCAAAGTTTTGAGTTAAGTTTTGGATTCGTTTTTAAAATGGTAAATATTTTTATTACAAGAATTAGTTTGTCTACCTGTGTATTGGTTAATTAGGGTTTTTGAGAAACTTCTAATAATTTTTAGTTTTAAAATTAAAATATGTTAATATATTCTGCTGTAAGCTTGTTTTGATAGATAAGTAAAACAAAGACTTTGGTTTTTACTTTTAAGAGTTACGGTTCCGAGACAAGGAAAGCATTACTGTAAATTAAGGGTTCACTTTTGGTTTTACCTAGATATGGTGTGAAAAGTTCTTTATTTCAAAAACTGTGTTATGAAGATAAACCTTGAGTTTTTGAGATTTTAATTACAGTTTTTAAATGGTAAAACTATTTTGATATTAAATCATTTGTAAAAGAGATTTTCTTTAGAAAGAAAAGTTTAGCCTTGGTTTGAAAATTCATTTTTTAGAAGGTAAATTGGAGTAAAGAAGAATTCGTTATCTTTTTGAGAAAGGCTAGATAATAGTTTATTCTTAAGAGTTTGTTTTTAGGGTTTTATCCACCAAAGTAAATTTATTTTATAACAGTGTTTATTTGTTATTCTAGTGTTTAGCACTTATACTATTTAGTTTGGTTAGTGTAAAGGTAATTACCATAATAGTTTATTAGTAATATGCTTTTTACTTATCATTATTACACTTTAATATCTACCGGTATAGATCCATCTTAACTATGGCTCTACCAAGCTCCTAGAGGGATCAAGTTCTCTTGAGATGAAAATCCTTTTTAATTTACAAAAAATTCCAATAAGTATTCTTACTTGGGAGGGAAATGGCCAACTTGCTTAAATAATTTCAAAATAAGGTAAATATCAATAAAAGAATGAGCTAAGCAACATTAATAATCATATAATCAATTAGTTTTCCAGAAATTGCTTTACGTGTCTTTTTTTAAAACTAATAACGAATATTAAGAGTAGTTAATGAGGAAGATATTCCATATAAAATTTTAAAATCTAGAGGTTAACCTTGTCTTGGGAATGATCAAGGATGTAAGTGGTTTAAGGCACATGGTTTTAGTGGCCCGTGGTTTCTTGCTAGTTGTATTTGCATTTAAAGAACCCTATAAATATGGTTGTAATATTCTATGTCAACCAAATTTTAAATTGCAATTTGATTTATAATTACATAAATGTGTTTTAAGATTAAATTTTATATGTTTTTGGTTTTATAATTTTTCTTTTTACTACTCAAGTCAATTGAATTTTACTTCTAATATTTTACTACTCGTTTGTAAGATTGTGAGTATTGCCCTAATATGGTTGTATATTTATACGAGTATAATATTTTTTTATTTTTTATTTTTTAATTATAAGTTGATATGTTATAAAAAAAATGATTGAGCCAACATGTTCCACATGAGCGTTATAGACGAGACACATCTCACCCATTTGAGCTGTAGAAAGTGCTCGGCGCAATAAAATTTATCTCCAATAACTCTCATTACAAGTCTATAGTAGTTTATAAATATATATTGACTATATATTTAAATCTTGGAGAAGGAAAATTAATGTTATGTTATTATAAATACAGTGCAAAACTGTGTAGTAAAAATTAGCTTACTAATTATAAAAATAAACATTTATAAATATAAATGGAAAGAAAAAGGACTTCTAGGATTGAGGGATTTTTTTTACTATTAAACCTTATATGAACTAACAGTAAAAGATAAATAAACATATTTCAAATACATTTAAACTTGATATATTCATCTTTCTAAAACACATATTGTACTAGAGTACTTCGTCTTAAGATGAGTGAAAAAATACAGGTAGGTAAAGCATTCATTAATTAATTTAAATCTAACCCTAGACATTCATTCCATAACCTAAATCATGAACTCTTTGAAATAAAAAAACTAGTTTATTGTCTATATTTCAGAAAAACAACTTATCAAACATAACAATAATCATTTTCGTACTTATAGTTACATAAGATAAATAAAATAACATTTGGAACCTGTGAACTTGTAGAGGAGACAAAAGCCTAAGAATCCCGTTCCACCCAATCAATTCCTGAAGATAGCTCAGCTGCTAGGCTTAGGACCCTTGAGCTTGTCTACTGATCCACCTAGTTGATAGCACTGGGTGAGAGGATGGGATGTAAAATCCTTGCAACTCCACAAAAGTATTCAACAATAATACTTATGCCTTCTGCAGTAAGAACTCAGCCAAAACAGCTGTACTTGTTTAGTAAATCAACATTTTCACACTCTTACACTTTTTCCCTTCCCCTCCATCGAATATCTTGTGCACAAATTTCACTCAGAAATTTCACAAGTAAATATTGAATAGCCCCTGCTGAATTTGATGGGTAGTTTATAAGCATGCCTAGGTCTTTTTGGGTCAGTTTTTCACTTAATGAGTCATCTCCTCTTGTTCCACTTTATTGGGGAACATGACCACAAAAATAGGGAAGTTGCCTCCTGCAACAGCTAGAAGTGGTTTGAGGATGCTACCAAGTGTCAATCTTCTCTCACCCTAGTCTATTCCACCTAGTGGCTAGTAGACACTCATTTAACAATATCCTTAAGTTGTTGTCTCATATTTTATTTATTAATGAATAAAATATTCAACATAATTAAATACAGTCATCATTGACCCAACTTGGTCAATAATTACAAACTTTACGATAAAATTAAAGTATACTGTATTCTTAAACATAAATTGTTTTTGCAAATTTGGGGTATGTGACAATTTTGCTGGCAGATAACTCAAAAATTGAAAGTAAGGGTAAAGGTAGCATTGATTTTGATCATGGTTCCTTCAATAATGTTTTTTATGTCCAAGGTATTGCTGCTAATATCTTGTCAGTCTACAAGATGACCCACACTAGATCTCCTAAGAAGGTAGTTTTCACTCCTAATGAAGTCGAAATCTTTGATATTGCGAATGGTAGAGTCATTGCTAAAGGTGTTGTGGATCTTAGTTGAAAAGTATATAGGTTCTCACACTTCATGCATTTTTCTGACCCCTCTTCTCTCCTCACCCATGCCAACGAAGAAAGAAATATTTAGCATGAGAGGTTTGGTCATCTAAACTATAAATACATTTCAGATTTGCGTGAAAAGGATATGGTTTTGGGATTGCGAAAGATAAAGCTTTCCAAAGGAGTCTATCAAGGTTGCATTCTAGGAAAACTTCCCAAGCATAAGTATGAGAGAGTCAGTCATGAGCGAACCTCAAAACCTCTTGAGATCATCCACAACGACATCGCTAGTCCCTTCCCTTATATGTCCATGAGTCAAGTGAAGTATGTCTTAACCTTCATAGATGAATTTTCCAAGTACTGTTGGGTTTACTTTTGTAAACTCAAGTCTGAATTTTTTGACCACTTCATGGTTTTCAAGGCCTTGGTTGAGAACCAGTCTGGTAGGAAACTCAAGATCCTCATATTTGATAATGGTGGTGAATATGTCAAGTCCGAGTTCATTAATTATTGTGAATATGCAGGTATCCATATGCATCACTCTATTCCTTACACAACTTAGTAGAATGGCATGGCTGAGAGGAAAAATAGAATTCTTAAGGATATAGCTACTTGCATGATGGAGTCTAAGACTTTTCCACCAAATTTTTGGGTTCAAGATATAACCTATTCATCCTACCTCCATATATAATAGGGTGCCTCAGAAGTAACTTGATGGAGTTTCTCCGTTCGAATCTTGGAGTAGGCACAAACCAGATGTGTCTTATTTTGGGATTTTTGGCTCAAGAGCACATGCTAGATTACTGCGTCTATCAGGATAGTAATTAGTTTTGGAGGTTTCCCACCTCAGTTTTCAGAAAGTGACCTTGCAGAGAAACTCACCTTAAGGAGGTGCATCTTTCTGTCCAAATAGAATTCACAAACTCCAAGTTTGGAAAATTAGGGTTTCTATGAAAAACCCTAGGTCAGGCAATCAAATAAATAAGATCTAAAACTTTGCTATTTCCATTTGAAGTTCTCTTTTGAAAAGATGAATCACCATACTCAGCTTGAGGACAAGCTTGGAGGGGCTGATAGCTTCCGAGCATGGAAGTACACAATCTCTTTGATCCTTGAAGAAAAGGACTTGGACTAGTTCATCACTGGAGAAGTTCCAGAACCAAAGGGAGATGAGGATAAGGTTGCTCATAAGAGAAGCATGAAGGCTAAGAGAATCATTGTAGATTATATTAAGGATAACCTCATCGCCAGTGTTTCTGTTGAAATATTGTAACTTCAAAGTATATTCTAAATGTATTTTATTGATGTGCCCAAAGGGAAATGTTATTATTCCTTTGCTGGGATGTTATTATTGTAATTGGTCATCATAGATTCATGAGGTAAAGACTCCATTGTAAGTCAGGTCAATAGTACCCCAATGAATATAATATAATACTGTTTTGAGTCTTCCTAGGTGATGTCGACCCAGTCAATTTAGTGGGGCTGAATTTTTAGGGTAAAATTCAAGTGACTTAAAGTGTCTAAATAGAGGAGTTGTGTTCCTCATTATAATACAGATTCACTCACTTGTGTAGTGCATAAGAGAGAGAGAGAGAGAGAGAGAGAGAGAGAGAGAGAGAGATCAGTAAGGAGGAGAATATATGTTTTGGGGTTTTATCTTACACATCTTATACAGAGGAAGTTTTGTTGGGTTTTCTTCCCCTTGAGGGTTTCCCAGGATAAATACTATGTCTATCTTGTGATTGTGTTTCTTTCAGTGATTCTGCATATGCTATTGTTGTGAATTTGGATTAAACACTAATGATATCTAGATTAGCATATGAAATCTTAACATGGTAATAGAGCTAGCATGAATAGAACAAATTTCACAAGGTGAAACTCTCTCTCCTCTCCCTCTGGAAGAAATTAGGGTTTCTACAAAGTTTGGAATTTGGAAGATCTTCTTACATAGAAATTTGTGCCTCCCTAGAGTGCATTTATTGAGACTAGGATCAAATTTTTTGGGTGGTTGAATCTCCAGGAAATCCAAAACTTAGTTTGGTCATAAACCATAAAATTGCAGAAAACCAGAACCAAAAATTCTATAGAAGCTGCAATATCGCAAGCAAGTTTTGAAGGGTTAATACTTGGGATCTCCAGAAATCAAGTGGACCTACCAACTCGCCTCAGTCAAGTGCATATCTTGGTAAGTTAAGCTTTTCATTTTGAGAAATTTCATTTTTTAGTGACCTCCTAGATAGGATGGCCCCAAGCACTAATCTTGAGGAAAACGTGGAAGGCATAGAAAACTTCCTAGAATGGAAGTATAGGATTGGTATCATTATTAAAGAGAATTGGCTTGAGAATTAAATCAAGGATGAATTTGCAAAACCAAAAGAAGATGAAGCTAAGGTGAAGCATTAGCAAGACCTAATCAAGGCAATGAGGATCATTGTTGATTCTATCAAATATCACTTGATACCTTAAGTGTCATCTAATAATACACCAAAGCAAATGTATGATGCACTTTCTAGAATGTATGAGGGAAGGAACATCAAAAAAAAGATTATTTTGAGAGTTCAACTGAAGGGCACCAATATTAGCAAAGGATAATCAATTCAAGATTACTTCACAAGGGTCTCCCAGTTCAGGGAACAACTAAGCGCTATTGGAGATACCCTTGATGAGAATGAGCTAGTTATGAATTCTCTCAATGTTATCACTAGACCTTGGGACTCATTCACACAAAACTTGTGTGCTAGAAAAGAAAGTATGAAGTTTGACATTGTATGGGAATATTGCATTGAGGAAGAAGCTAGAGTAGCTAACAAAGAATCTCTACTTAGAGAAGATGATCAAGCTCTAGCCATCCATACTAAAGGAAGAAAAAAATCAAACTTCAAGAAAGTTAGTCATAAACCTTGAAAGAAGAAGTTTCAAAAGAAAAGAGTAACAATGAGAAGAAATATTAGTCAAAGTATCAATGCTATAACATTCATAAGATAGGACACCTTTCCAAAGAGTGTCCATCAAAGAATAACAACAACAAAAGACATCGTGCTCATTTATATAAAGATGAGGATGAGGCGGAAATACCTCGAAAGAGATTGACAAAAGAAGAAGATGTAGAAGAATATGTACTATTATATGCACTCTTTGGGTCTGTAACATCTAGAGAAGATACATGGCTTATTGATAGTGGTGCTTCAAAGAACATGACAGGGAAGAAGCAAACTCTATCAAGACTTGAAGAAAAGAGTTCTCCTCAGAAAGTATCATTAGGAGATGACTATCAATATCCCATCAAAGGTATTGGTGAACCAAGCTACAAGCTTGACTCTGGGACTTCCATGAAGATGAAGGAAGTACTATATGTACCAGGTTTGAAAAAGAACCTACTTTCCATCTTAGCACTATATAATAAAAGATATAGAATTTCTTTCCTAGATGGACAAGTACTTATGTGGTCCAAAGGAAAGACACTTGAATATGATGTGGTCATTAGTGAAAAAGAATGAGGACTATACAAACTCAAAGGACATCCAAAGACAACCCTTGTCCATGAGACTACTAGCTCGAGTGAACTATGGCATAGGAGGATTGCTCACATAAACTACAAAGCACTACCCTATGTGATAAAGGTGGTAACATGGTTACTAGATCTGAATATTGATCATGAGGGAACTTGCAAAGGATTTCCAAGAGGAAATAACATCAATAATCCCTTTCCGAAAAGTGAAACAAAGACTAAAGGTACATTGGAATTAATTCATTCTGATTTATGTGGTCCTATTCCCTCCATATCGTTAAGTGGATATGAATATTATGTCACATTTATTAATGACTATTCAAGAAATACATGGATATATTTCTTGAAGACCAAGAGTGAAGTGTTCAAGAAATTCAAGGAATTCAAAGCCTTGATAGAGAACCATTCAGAAAGAATAATCAAGAAACTGAGATCAGATAATGATGGAGAATATACTTCAAAATAATTTGAAGCATTCTGCAAGGAGGCTGGAATCAAGAGGAAACTAACCAATCCCTAAAATCCTCAATAGAATGGTGTTGCAAAAAAGAAAGAATAGAACCATTATGGAAGTAATGAAAACAATGATTCATGACCAAGACCTTCCCATGTACCCATGGGATGAAGCAACAAGGACAACCGTGTATGTGCATAATAGATTATCTCATAGTGCTCTTGGATTCAGGACTCCTGAAGAAATATATACAAGAAAGAATCCTGAAGTGAGCCATCTCAAGAGATTTGTCTGTCCAGTATATGTACATATTTCGAAAGAGAAGAGAACTAAGTTGGATCCTTCTGGAAAGAAGGGAATATTTGTTGGATACTGTGAAGTCTCTAAAGCCTTCAAGATATGCATTTCAAGATTCCATCATATAGAGATTAGTAGGGATGTAACATTTGATGAAGACACGGATCTCAAGAAATCTAGAAGGTGTCATCTTGAAGAAGTACATGAAGAAGATGTAACTCCCATAATGGTAGAAGATGAACCCTCTCCTGAAATAGTAGCATATGAAGATCATGATATGCTAGAACCCCAAGAACCCCCTACTATGGATTTATCTCGAAAGAGAAAACATTCTTGGGTAAGAGAAATCATGCAATATGCAGAGGATTATGGAGCTATAGAACTCTCCACAAGAATAAGCAAAAGATCAAAACCATACTCCAATTATGTAGCTTTGATGTGTGACCTTGTAAATTAAGAACCAACCAACTACGATGAAGTTATCCAGAAGAAAGAGTGGGTGGAAGAAATGACGGAAGAATACCCGTCAATAATGAAGAATGATGTTTGGGATATAGTACCCAAACCAGAAAATAAGAGTTTGGTATCTTCAAAATGGATCTACAAGATAAAACATGTTGCTGATGGAAGTATTTAAAAGTACAAGGCAATATTTGTGCCTAGAGGATTCTCTCAGAAAGAGGGGATTGATTATGAAGAGACATTTTCTCTAGTAGCAAGGTACACTTCCATCACAACTATCATGGAACTTTCTTCCATGATGAAATGGGATCTACACCAGATGGATGTAAAGACAACCTTCCTGAATGATATGATTGAGGAATAGGTTTACATCGAAAAACCACAAGGATTTGAAGTCAAATACATAGTGACTCATGTATGTAAGTTGAAAAAAATCTTTTTGTGGAATAAATCAAGATCCTAGAGCTTGTAATGGAATAATAAATAGCTTCCTGATAAGATTGGGATTTACCAAAAGTAAAGATGATCCTAACCTTTACATGAATATTACGGATGATGAACCTATCATACTATTATTGTATGTAGATTATTTTTTTTGACTAGAAATGGGAAACAAATCACAGAGAGTAAGAAGAAGCTAGATGAATAATTCAAGATGAAAGATCTTGTATTGATGCATTATTTCCTCGAGATGGAAGTGTGGGAGGGCCCAGAAGGATTCTTTTTGAACCAGGGAAAGTATGCAGTAGAAAACTTGAAAATATTTGATATGCTGGATTGTAAACTTCAATGGCCAGACCCATGGACACCAACTTGAAGCTATTATCTGATGAATCATCAGAGTTAGTGGATATGACTCAGTACATACATATTATTGGGTCATTGATGTATTTGACGAATACAAGGCCAAATATATGCTTTGTTGTGAACACCTTAAGTCAATATCTAGTTAAACTGAGATGGGCTCACTTGATAGATGCAAATCATGTGATGAGGTACCTAAAAAGTACAAGAGACTTTGGACTATACTATGTTAGAGATCATGACTAAATATTGTATGGATACACAAATTTGGATTGGGAAGGAAGTGCCACAGATAGAAAGAGCACCTCAGGTGAATGTTATTCTCTGGGATCCACCATGATCTCATGGTTTAGTAATAAATTGTCTAGTGTTTCTCTCAGCATAGCTGAAGCAGAGAACATAGCAGCTTGCTCCGCTAGTTATGAAGCGATATAGATTCAAAAATTGATGTCAGAACTATTTGACATGGACTTGGATACCATGGTGATTCTTTGTGACAACCAGAGTTTCATAAAGATGATAGTGAATCTCATGTTCCATGATAAATCAAAGCACATAGAAATATGATACTTCTTTATAAGGGATATGGTAAAAAAGGGAGCTATAAAGCTCCAATATATGAGTACCAATGAGCAAGTTGCTGATGTGATGACCAAGCATCTATCTCGAGTAAAGTTTGAATATTTATGTGACAAGCTTGGTGTAATCAGAAAATACTTTCCTCATAAGGAGGAACATTGATGATACTACAAACTTTCCTTGCAAAAAGGAATAATGAAGATATGGACTCTCTTCGAAAAGGAGGAACAAGTTGAAGATATGGACTCTCCTAGAAATGAATAATAGTTTGAATATATGAACCCTCCTCGGAGAAAGGGGGAGCAGGCTGATGATATGGATCCTCCCTGGAAAGGGGGAGTGATGATAAGACTGTCATTGATGATGGGATGACAGTGAAGCTCCAGTATGAAAGAGGCCAAGTACACCTGAATATGTTGAGAAGGTACGACATTTACTTGTGGATGATAGTATCCTCTCTTGAGGATGGTCTTGCAGGAAATAACACTATGTTCCTGAGAGTGGTCCTTACTAGCTAAGGATGGCCCTGTAGACGTTACTCTCACATGGAGAGTACCCAAATTCATTTGTGGATATTGTAGAATAACACTCGCTTAGGAGTGGTCCTAGATTTGAATATGAGAATGCTTTACAATGAGTCCTTATGGATGATAGGGACTGCATTTAGGTGTGGTCTAGATCTTCCTTGCATACGTTACTCTTGCATGGTGAGTGTACCTAAATTTATATGTGGATGCTATAGTATAACATTCACTTGTGAATGGTCCTATATTTCACATTGAGGATTTCCTATGATGAGTCCTTATGGGCATCATAGTATAACAATCGCATGGAGTGGTGCTATATTTCACACTGAGGATGTCCTATGATGATGTCCTGCATATAGGTGCGGTCGATATCTGCAGTTGAAGACAATACTGTTGCATGGAGAGTATGCCTACATGTACATGTAGAAGTCGTAGTATAAAACTCTCTTGGAGTGTTCCTAGCTATGATAGGATGAGGATGGTTTACGATGAGCCCTTACAGATGACAAGTCATGCATTCACGTGCAGACAAGATCTACACTCAGTTGTAGATGATTCAATTGGTCGATACTATGGACCCTCCTCATTAAGGGGGAGTAGGATGATGGAGGAATGCAACATCCTTGGACCAATGCCCTAAAGTGATAGGGATAGATCATCCCACAAAGAGATCATGTGTACTACATGTAGTGTGGCAGTAAAGGATCAAAAGGGTTGAAGTGTGATTACAAAGGATTAAGAAGATCGAAGTGATGCTGCAAAGGATCAAGAAGATCAAAGTGTTGCTACAAAGGATCAAGAAGATTAAAGTGCTACTACAAAGGATCAAGAAGATCGAAATGTTGCTGCAAAGGATCAAGAAGATCAAAGTGTTGTTGTAAAGGATCAAATTAGAGGCACCGTGATGGGCATAAATTTTGTAGTTGTTTAGGCCTGTCTCTTTCTTTGTCACTTAGAAAAGGAAGTTAATCGTAGAATTACTTCTCAGGAAATCAAATTATTCAAAAGGTATATTGATGAAGGTTTCTTGGTTTGGTCTGGTTCTTGAGATCGACTGCATACTTACCTCGAATGCACGCTTACCTTGAATGCTATGAGTCGATTTATCCTCATAACACTCGCATCAGTTCTTGTATTTCTTCTACAAGTGTAATTAACTTACTGGATGTTGTGCTTTTCAAAGGACCTGATTTTCAAACTTTTGGAAATATTTCTACCAAATGTTATCAGAAGCCACTGGATGCATATCCATACATTTCGTTCACTTCTTGGAACCTGCGGCACCAAAAAGTTTCAATTGTTATCAATGAATTTAGGAAATATTGTCTTCGTGAAAGTAGTTAGTCTAGTTTTCTTCAACTCACAAGCTTCATTTTATTCATGCCCGATTCGATTGAAGTGTTGCTGCAAAGGATTAAGAAGATCGAAATGCTACTGCAAAGGATCGAGAAGATCAAAGTGTTGCTGCAAAGGATCGAGAAGATTGAAGGTTTGCTGCAAATGATCAAGAAGATCAAAGTGCTGCTACGAAGGATCAGAAGATCGAAGTGTTGTTGCAAAAGATCAAGTGATCATGAGCTGCAGAAGATGAATACATTGAAGAGTAACTGTTCTAGTTACTGATGATTGCTGAAAACTTCCTATGACGTATAGATGTATTACCTTGATACTACTAAATATTCTCTCTCTGGTTACTCCTATAGTTGATGATGATGTTGCCAGTAGAATACCCTTCTCGTTAAGGGGGGGTGTTGAAATACTGTAAATTCAAAGGATATTCTAAATGTATTTTACTGATGTACCCCAAGGAGATGTTATTATTCCTCCATAGGGATGTTATTATTTTAATTGTTCATCATAGATTCATGAGGTAAAGCCTCCATTATAAGTTGGGTCAATAGTACCCCAATGAATATAATATAATAATGTTTAAGTCTTTGTATGTGAAGTCAGCCTAGTAAGTTTAGTGGGGATGACTTGTTAGGGTAAAAGTCAAGCGACTTAAAGTGTATAAATAGAGGAGTTGTGTTCCCCATTATAACACACAATCACTCACTTGTGTAGTGCATAGGAAAGAGAGAGGGACATATCAACAAGGAGGAGAATACTCGTTTTGGGGTTTTATCTTATACATCTTATACAGAGGAATTTTTGCTGGGTTTTCTTCCCCTTGAGGGTTTCCCAATATAAATAATGTGTCTATCTTGTGATTATGTTTCTTTCATTGATTCTACATATGCTACTATTGTGAATTTGGATTAAACACTAATGATATATAGCTTAGAATATGAAATCTTAATAGTTTCTGCATTCAAGACATCGAAGGAAGTATATGATGCTTTGACAAAGATGTTCGAAGGGAAGAACATCAACCAGAAGATGACTTTGAGGAACCAATTGAAGAATGTGAAGATACATAAGTCTGAGACTATACAGTCTTACTTCACAAGGGTTGCTCAAATCAAAGAACAACTTTAAGCGGTTGAAGAGAATGTCGAATAAGGAGAAATTGTAATGACTACCTTGAATGGTCTCTCTATATCATGGGACTCATTAATTCAATATATTTGTGCAAGAAGGAGGACAATCTCTTTCAACAGACTTCGAGAAGAATGTACAAAAGAAGAATCTTGACTCATGACAAGAGAAGAGAAGATGGGAGCAACTGAAGATCAAGCTCTCATGGTTCACACCAGGAATAACTTCAAGAAGAAGGAGAAGAAGGAGAACTTTCATCACAATAAGAAGAAGGACAAGAAATTGAAGAAGACCAAGAAAGATAATTCAAATGTTCGATACTACATTTGTGATGAAACGAGACATTTTTTAAGAGATTGTCCCATCAAGAAAAAGAGACACCATGCTCATATTGTGGAAAATGATGAACCAACAAACAAAAGATTCAGACGAGAGAAGGATGATTCAGATGAAGAGTGTGTGCTAAATGTAGCATTTACGAGAATTCTCTTACATGAAGAGCAGTGATTGGAATCATTTGTTAATATGTCTAAACATGAGTCACTTCACAAGGTGAAACTTGGGAATGATTACCAATACCCCATAAAAGGGAGTGGAGAATATTCATACAAACTTGACTCTAGGAAAGCTTTAAATATGCAGGATCTACTATATGTTCTAGGATTGAAGAAGAATCTTCTGTCCATCTCCGAACTAGATGCAAAGGGAATTAGGGTTTCTTTTGTTAATGGACAAGTTCTGATGTGGCCTAGAGGAAAGACAATAGAGGATGAAACAATGATTGGAGAGGAAGACATAAGCTTGTACAAGCTAAAGGGGTAGCCTGGACAAGCATTAGTTCATGAGTCAATTGAACCAAACGAACTATGGCATAGATGGATTGCACATGTGCACTACAAAGCACTACTGATGGAAAGCAAAGTAGTCTCGGGATTGCCGGTGATCTAGGAAAAGCATGAAGGAATTTGCAAAGGATGTGCACAAGGAAAGAATGCGAAGAATACATTTCCCAGCAGTGAGAGCAAGGCTAAAGGAATACTGGAGATAGAAAAATTGAATGCATGTGGATCCATGTCTTCTAGCTCATTAAGCAGGTATGTGTACTATGTTTCCTTTATAGATGATTTATCATGTAAGACTTGGATATATTTCTTAAAAGGGAAAAGTGAAGTTTTCAGTAAGTTCAAGGAATATAAAGCCTTGGTTGAGAAACAAACTGATAGGAAGAGCAATATTCTATGGTCAGATAATGACGAAGAATTCACATCAGATGAATTCAAGGAACTCTGCAGAGAGTCCAGGATTAAGAGGGAGTTGAGCACTCCATACAATCCTCAGCAGAATGGGGTTACGAAATGAAAGAACCGAACCATCATGGAAGCAACAAGAGCTATGATGCATGACCAGGATCTTCCTATTCACCTTTGCGAAGAGGTAGCAAGAACAAATGTGTATGTACAGAACCATACTCCTCATCGAGTACTTGAAAACAAGATTCATGAAGAGGATTTCTCAGGAGGGAAACCAGAAGTCAACCATCTGAAAATATTTTGTTTCCTAGTGTACATACATATGACCAAGCTCGATCCTTCTGGGAGGAAGGGTATATTCGTAGGATACAATGATACATGAAAGGACTACTGAATATACATTAGAGGAATTTTAGGGTCTAAAATAGGCCTTATAAGAAAACAAGGTGACAATAAATGCTTGAGTTGGAATTCAAGAACCAATAGAATTTCAATAAAATAAGTCAACCATAATGGTTGACTTGATATATTTGTCATAAAAAAAACTATTTTTTTGTTCATATTTTCAACATATCTTGCTATGTTTTTCCTCAAATTTTGAGCGAGAGGGCTCATTGGATGAAGAATTAAACTACGCATCCAACGAGTATCCACACTGCATACTTTTGATGGACACCGCTGCCCAAAAACAAGAAATACCTGAAAAATGTGATGATGATATCATCATCACGTTTTTCAGGTATTTCTTGTTTTTGGGCAGCGGGGTCCGTCAAAAGTATGCAGTGTGGATACTCGTTGGATGCATAGTTTAATTCTGCATCCAACGAGCCCTCTTGCTCGCAATTTGAGTAAAAACACTAGGATATATGTTGAAAATATGAACAAAAAAAGTAGTTTTTTTCTTTCTTCCTCCAAAATTAATAAATATTATTTTATTATTTTAACTATTATTTTATTATTTTCCTTAGGGGGCCCATTTTAGACCTCAAATTTTCTCTAATGGTTCCTAGGATTCAAGAATATCGACATCAGTAGAGATGTAACCTTTGATGAAGCCTCAACATACTTTAGATCCAGGAGGACTCCTATCTAGGAAGTCGAGCAACCTGAAGAGACGAGAGTCTAGGAAATGGAAATTGGAGAAGCAATCCCAGAATACCATGATGATAACGACATGATAGAACCACAAGAGCTGGTAAATACATTCCTTGAGAATGACTCCCATAAGAGGAAACCAACATGGGCATGTGAGATCATACAAGAAGCTGAAAGGTATGGAGTTCTAGAAGGAATACATAGAGAGAGAAAGAGGTAAAATAACTACAATAGCTATGTGGCCCTCTATGTGACATCATTGATAGAGAACCTTCCACCTATGAAGAAGCTACATAAAAGAAATAATGGAAGGATGCTATGATCAAGGAATATCAGTCAATCATGAAGAATGATGTCTGGGAGATAATTTCGATACCAGAGAAGAGGTATGTCATGACTTCAAAGTGGATCTATAAGATCAAGCATGCTACAGATGGAAGCATCGAGAAATACAAGGAAGGTTTCATAGAATGAGGATTCTCACAAAAAGAAGGAATAAACTACAAAGAGACATTTGCACCCGTGGAGAGGTACACTTCCATTAGGACCATACTTGCTTTGGAAGCAGTGATGAGATGGAAAATACACCAGATGGATGTCAAGTCAGCTTTCTTGAATGGTGTATTTGAGGGGGAAGTGTATGTGGAACAACCACTAGGATTTGAGACACATGAAAGGAAGACCCATGTGTGGAAATTGAAGAAGGCCTTGTATGGATTGAAACAAGCACCTAGGACATGGTACGACATGATGGATAACTTCCAGATGAGATTGGTATTTACGAAGAGTAAAGTGGATTCCAACCTCTAATTCAATATGGAAAACTAAAGACTTGTGATACTCCCACTATATGTTGATGACTTGTTTCTAACAGGTAATGAGAAACACATTACAGATGCAAGTAGGAGACTTGCTATAGAGTTTGAGATGAAAGAACTAGGTATGATGCACTACTTCTTAGGCATGGAGGTGCAGTAGAGTGTAGATGGAATATTCCTTGGGCAAGGGAAGTATGGAGTGCATATTCTGAAGAGATTCAGAATGTTGGAATGCAAGATGATGGCCACACTTATGGCATCTAACTTGAATATTCTAAGTGATGCTTCATCCGAGTCGGTTGATGCCATGATGTATCGTCAGATGATTGGCTCATTGATGTATATGATGAATAAGAGACCAAACATATGTTTTGTGGTGAACAGGGTGATAGAGTTCCTGATGGATCCGAGACATGTTCACCTGATAGCTACAAAGCATGTTCTGAGGTACCTAAAAGGTACATTAGATTATGGGATCATATATGATGCAAATCAAAAGATTAAACTACACGGTTATGTTGATTTGGGATGGGTAGGTAGTGCCACTAACATGAATATCACCTCAGGTTGCTGCTTCATTTTGGGATCTGGCATGATATCTTGGTTCAGTAGGAAGCAGTCATGCGTGGCGATGAGTACAGCTGAGGCAGAGTATGTTGTCTCTTGCTCATCTAGTTGAGAGGCAGTGTGTCTGCGAAAGCTACTATCTGACTTATTTGATCTCTAGTTGGATATGATATGTATCTTTTGTGACAATTAGAGTTGCAGGAAGTTGTTGGAAAACCTAGTGTTCCATGACAAGTCAAAGTACACTGAGATCAAGTTCCACTATATCAGGGATATGGTGCGGAGAGTAGCAATGAAGCTCCATTACATGGAAACAAAGTAGAAGATAGCCAATGTGTTGACCAAGACTCTGGCGAGAGTGAAGTTGGATTACTTCAGAGAAATACTTGGTGTGAACCACATCAATATCCCCTGAAAGAGGGAGTGATGTATTCTAGCATAGCTGGAGAGACATGTTGTCTGAGCGTAACATCCTGGAAAAGTTTGTAGGTTTCTTAGACGTAATCAGTCTTGTAGGTTATCCTTGGATAATTCTTGATGAAGCTCATAGGTTATCATTGGATGTAATCATTCCTGATCTATTCTATGTTGGAAATTGTTGGTGCATGATATCTCACATGGAAAACATGATAGGTTTCCCAAGCTAGAAAAATATTGGTGAAGCAAGATGCTCAGACATAATCAATCATGTAGGTTGTCCTCAGATGTAAACAGTCTTGTAAAATCTCGTAGGTCATCCTTGGATGTAATCCATCCTGTGATAGGTTATTTGAGTGTAAAATGAGACCTGGCATGGTATGCAGGTTACTTGAATGTAATAAGTCGTGTGGGTTGTCTGAGTGTAAACTAGCATGGTATGCAGGTTACTTCCATGTAATATGCCCCGAAGGTTGTCTGAACATAAAATATCCTGGATGGAGGTTGTTTAGATGCAATAAGTCTTTGAGGTTGACAAGAGAACATAAAAGGTCCTAATGTAGCAAGTTGTTTGGTTGTAATACATTCGTACAGATATATCTATATATATGTGTTCCCATGTTGAGATGATAAGGTCATGAAGCATGAGAGGTTCACCTAGGAGGTTGATCTAGGTCATGCCCAGGTGCGCGATGGGGAAAATAGTCAACTGAATGAGTTGAGTAATGTTATGGTGGAAGCATAGAAAAATAACAACTAACGCAGGAAATACACTATATCGACAGAAAGTATGCGCACAGACAATATGCAAGAATTCGAACGAAACACTTCTTTTCAATGAAATATGGATCAATATGATTGAACTGGTCGAATTATTGATATGTATACTACAATAGTGTACATATTTATATAGAACGTTGATACGCTTGGGTGACTACCCATTCCATTTAATTACAAAAGAAGTTATAATGATTCAGAAGTTCAACCGTCGCAGAGGACTGGAAGATAGAGAGATACTCTATCGATGTTCGACAATGCATGTGGATATGTTGTATGTCGGGTGCGCAACCTGTCAAGGTTGTCAAAGTTGGTTGTGTCGAGGTTCAGACTCATCGAAGTCGATGCTGAACCTGTCAAGGCAATCGAAGTGCTATAATTTGTCAAAGTTTGAAAACATGCCAACTGTTGATTGGATCATTCCTCCTTCCTTAAGAAATAATGGGATCCATTGTGTATTCATTCAGGCGAGGAAACTTGTTGGCTATTTTAGTTGCATAATATCATTTTCCTTGCATGGGGAGCTATCTATATTTAGCCACTTGAAACAAGGGAATGGAGTTCATCCGTGTATGGCGACCCACTATTGTTAGGATAATCCTCACTTGTCCAAATTGGTCAATTATGACTAACTTAGAAGTCTTTTCAGTCATTATTGAGTCACTGGTACCATTGGGTCCACATGGCCTAATTGGGCCACATGTACCAATTACTAGAGTGTGGGGAAAACTAATTGAGGCTAACTACCACTGAATGCACTTGTATGCATCGGTTTAGGTACCTCCTAGAACAATCCATACAATTTAGGATCCACTTGGAGTGTTGGCACCAAACTCCTTCAATTGAGTTTAGTTGGTGACTAGTCAAGCCTAGTTAGGAGTCATTTACATTCAGTTACATTCCGTTATATTAAGTTAGCACTAGTCATTGATTAACTGTATATGGGAAGGTGCCTTTTCTCACCTACCACATCATTTATACTAGTTTAACATATTCTAATTGATCTAGACTACTGGAGATAACTAGCTAAGCTCCAATAGCGATTTAGACATGTCCAGTTATCCATTCAGTTAGTTTGAGTTAACTAATTCAAATTTCCTCTCATGAATTCGAATTGTCTGGTTATTAATACTAGTGTAATGCATTGTAATAATTATCCAGATTGTATCCATTTACTTTTTTCATTAATGAGAGCATTATACAACTGCAACCCATTTTTTGCACTGTTTCATGTCAATTTTGAGTAAATTTCTTGTGAGATCTATTCGTGGGTTTTGTCTTGGTTCATAGATTCCTGTGAGCTCAATTTTTATATGGTATCAGAGCCTCGGTAGGACAAGGAAATCCTTCTTCGATAGATTTCATGTTGGATCAATGAAGCAATTTGAGAAAAAAAACTCAAAAAAATTCCAGCTCTCCACCAGAAGGGGAGAGTTTACCACATAATTCCTAGGAAAAGGAATTGTTGATCAAGCTTGCTTGATTGGATAAGACAAGTGTGATGCAAACTCCAAAAGTGTAGGATGTTCAACCTTAAATTTTTTTTTTTGGTGTAATTGTAGGTACGACTTCATATGGATTCGAAATTATTAGTTCCTCTTCTTACTCCATCCACAAGATATTCAAAATGGAAGTTGAAGATGATTTCATCTCTCAAGAGACAAGATATCTATGAGGTATCTATTGGACTTGGTAAAGAGTCTTATGAGGATGAGAATGAATGGATAAATGACGATGATAGAGATTTTGGAACATTTTTTTTGGCACTTTCTCCAATCTTTTGCTACCTTGTTAAATATGTTGAATACCCAAAGGATCTCTGGACAAAATTGGACATAACATTTGGAAACCACAATGAGGATCATAATAGAAATTTGGATATCACATCCAACACCATAATATATCTTTATTCAAAATTCTCAGCCTCTACTCTCTCTGATGAAGTTGTTCAAGATGAAGAAGAAGCATAATCTTCTACACAGTCAATTCAAATTGAAAAAAGTCTCCTTGCAGTGACTCCTTCTCCTGCTGCTCCAGAATTTTATGAGATATCTGACATATCATGTTCTTATATGGCTGATCCAGAAGAAGACATTTGAATCCCTGATATTGAAAAAAAAATCTGATGCACTTCTATGCAAACATTCTCCACTGATTCTCCTTTAAGTTTTGTGCAAAATTTGCCAGTGATTGGTTCAGAAAGTGAAGAGGAATTCAATTTCTCTCCCTCTAATGTTGCTGTTGGTGTGCATATAAGTAATGATTTGGATATTTTGGAAATAATATCAGATTTTAGGAGTGATCCATTCACTCTTATTGATCTAGAGCTTCCAGCAACTTCCTACAGGATTGCATGCACAAATATTCAGAATTTTGAAGAAGGAGAAAACTATGCATCTACCATCTCGGTGGACCACACTTTTGCATCTGATATGAACCTATTTGGATCTAATATTATCTTATTTGGATATGATATGATATTATTTGGTTATAATTTTAATTTCCAAGAGCCTTCAGTCATGCTTGTAGCTTGTCTCATCAATTTTGGTGTGACAAATCAAGTACCGCAAGTCTTCTTCAAATTTGATGCTGGGGATTTGATGTTAGTTTCCTCTTATGAGGTTGCTGGTATTGTATTTTGTGAATCATTAGTTATTTTTGAAGCTATATCAGATTATGGAGCTCAAACATTCGCTCTCCACAGTCCTAGGGCTTCTCTACCTTTGATCACATGCTCATCTCCTCACAGAAGTAGTAAAGAGGGAAACATTATGCAGCCTCCTAGACACTTGGAGTTGATATTAAGTCACATGGTTTGTTGTTAAATGATGCAATATATCAGTTTATTGGGTTTTCCTCACAGGGATTGAATTCTCAAGCACTTTTTCTCTCTCATGAGTTGATTTCAATTGCTCTACATGGGTCCAGTTTTCATCCAGCAACTATCTATATTTCTAATTCAGTTGAGCACATTCCTCTTCTTCCAAAGAGGAATATTCCTCTAGGAATAATAATTTATATTGGATGGAGAAGTTCACATGCCAAGCCCCAGGATACCTGTACACAGAAGAGCAAGCTTTTTCCTGATTTTATCTCCTTATTTTGAGAAGGGGGTATTTTTAATTCCCATGAGGTTTTCCCCCATTTTCTTGTTTGTATTAAGGAGTTAATTTTTGCATTTTAGCTGTAATAGGTGACCTATGGTCTTAGTTACCAGGTCTCACAATTTTCCAAGTTAGCATTCGGGGGGGGATGTGGGGGGGTGTTAGGATTATAATCCTCACTTCTCCAAATTGATAAATTATTTCTAAATTATGAGTATTTTCAGTCATTATTGAGTCACTAGTACCATTGGGTCCACATGGCCTAATTGGGCCACATGTGCTAGTTACTAGAACTATGGTATCACAAGGGATATGTTCCTCAACATCTGGATGGATGTATTCAGGTTCGGTTGTTTACAAGTTGTTTTGTTCCAACAATGGTGCATGGTATGGTCGAAGTAGCTATACATTAAATACTGGATGTAGGCCAAGGCATGCAGGAATGTTAAGCTAAAAAATATTTTCTCCAATTTGTTTAAGTATATTGTATGGACCATATCGCAAAGGTTTCAACTTTTTATATGGGCCAGTGAAGCGCTCCTTCTTTATATGTAACCAGACTTGATCCCCAATTTGGAATGAATGAGGAATATGATTCTTATCATGTCAAGCCTTAGATTTTGTATTAGCTTGTTGCAACATTTCCTGTGCTTGCTTCTGGATGTTGTAGATTTGATCTCTGAACTTTAATGATTGCTCAAATTCTCGTCCTTCGAAGTCCGTGTCATTCGATGGTGTTGAGGGACTAATAAATTCGATAGGCGCTAAGGGTTTTAATCCATAACAGATCTCAAATGGAATCTTTCCCATATAAATGTGTTGAGCAAGATTGTAGTTGTGTTGTATGTATGGAAGGTTGTCATCCCATATTTGACGATGCTTGTTGTTGTACATGTGAAGCAGTTGCACTACCAAGCGATTTACAACTTTCGTTTGTCTGTATGTTTGCGGATGGAAGGTTGTTGACAAAGAAATTCTCATGTCGAGTTGTTTCCGGAGAGTTTTCCAAAAGTTGATGACAAATATAGCATCTCTGTCAGAAATAATGGTCATCAGGAGGCCATAATGTTTACACACATGTTCAAAGAAGATATGAGCAGTCTGTTGTGCTGTTGTAGTCTTCTTGCATGGTATGAGTATAAACATCTTGGAAAATATGTTGAATACTACTAATATTGCGTCATGTTGATGTTAGGTAGTAGGATATCCTGTCAAGTAGTCCATATAAATATATTCCCATGGTCGAATAAGAATTGGAAGGGGTGTGTACAATCCTTGGCGTTGACTCAACAGTTTAACAATGATACAAAATACACACGATCGAATGTACTTGTTGACATCAAATTTAAGTGAAGGCCAATAAAAATACTTTTGGAGGGTAGCAAATTTTTTTGCAACTCCAAAATTTCCTGCAGTATTGCTGTAGTGTCTTCCCAAATGAGCTTCTATCAGTGCTCACCGGATGGTACACAAAGTTGTCCAATCTTGTATAGAAAAGTGTCCTTCAGGAAGTAGTCAGTAGTAGAAAATGTTTCGACCTGAAGCTGTCAATAAATTATAGAGAATTCATACCCTACCAAATAAAATTGTGGCCAAGTAGTGGTGTTGCATCCATGCATACTCATCACTGTAGACAATAGAGTAATGGGTGGTCGACTGAGACAATCGGCTGCAGAATTGTCATTTCCTTTCTGATATTTAATTACCAACTAAAACTATTGTAGGTAATTAATCCACTTGAGTTGTTTGTAGTTTTGAATGGGACAGGGAGAACTGTAGAGACTTATGGTCAGTAAGAATGTTTGTTTCCTTTCCAAGAATGTAGTGTCTCCATTGCTTAAGAGCTTGCACAATGGCGTACAATTATTTTTCATACGTCGAATACTTTCTAACACTGTCGTTGAAATTTTTGGAATGAAATGCGACCGAGTGACCTGACTGAGCGATCATCATATTGAGGTCATAGTCTAATGTGTCCATATCAATCTCAAAGGGTTGATGCAATTAAGGTAACACAAGTACTGATGTAGTACAAAGCTTGTTTTTGAGTTGTTCAAAATATTTTTGGTGTGTCAGTGTCCATTTGAAGCAACTTTTACCATTTCCTTTAGTCAACTGATTCAAAGGCCATGTGATGTGACTAAAGCTGATTATGAACCATTGATATAAATTTGCCAAACAAAGAAAACTTATTAGTCCATGAATGTTTTCAGGAATGGGCCAATATTTGAGGATCTATACATTTTCTAGCTCAACATGAATTCCTGTAGAATCAATTACATACCCCAAATTT
Source organism: Pseudotsuga menziesii (assembly GCA_001517045.1). NCBI lineage: Eukaryota > Viridiplantae > Streptophyta > Pinopsida > Pinales > Pinaceae > Pseudotsuga > Pseudotsuga menziesii. The sequence continues at coordinate 153,452 of LPNX010197639.1, read as the reverse complement.
TGATGTTGGTCATCGCAAATGAGCATTTTTCCATGTTCAGATATAGTTGATGTTGCTAGAGAGTGTCAAAGACTTATCAAAGTGGTCTGACATGTTCTTCCCTTGATCGACTGAAAATCAAGATATCGCTGAGATAGAAAATGATACACTTGTCGATGAAGGGTCGTAGAAGGTCATCCATATATCTCATGAAGGTTGCAGGTGCATTGGTTAAGTCAAAAGGCATGACTAACAATTCAAACAATCCTTCCTTGGTATTGAAATGTGTTTTATATACATCGGTGGAATCAATCGAAATTTGATGATATTATGACTTAAGGTCAAGCTCCGTAAAGAACTTAGTACCTTTCAGATAGCAGATGAGTTTATCTATCCTTGGAAGAGGGTATTGGTTCTTCACTGAAATTTTGTTGAGATCCCAATAGTCGATGCACATGCACCTAGTCCCGTCTTTCTTTGGAAATAGGACAACTAGACTTCCACAAGGAGAGGAGTTAGGGAAGATATCACCCTTTTTTATTAAATCCTAGATTTTCCTATGAATTTCTTCGTTCTCGAGAATGGATCTTCTGTAAAAAGATGTGTTAGGTAATGAAGAACCAAGAATAAGTTCAATGGAGTGTTTTACCTGAAAATATAGAGTTACTTCATTCAACTCTTGAAATATATTCCAGTATTCCTCAAGAATGTAGTCGATCTATTGTTGTTGTCGACAACTGTGCTAGTCGGTGAGTCAACTTGTTGTTGTAGTCTTCCTTGAATGCTGAGGCTTTATCATAATTAATGTGAAATTTTGAGCATGATTGATAAGATTATTTTTTTGTTTGCTAGTTATCATAGCAGCCATTTACGTGGGTTGTCTCTCTGGTATGTCGTACCATTAATTCTAAATTTTGACAATCACATTCTGAGGCTGTGACTGATATGTACCATCTCGATCCCATAAGTAAGGTTTCCCAAACAAGGTTTCAACTATGGAAAGCGGTGCCGTACCACATAGTACTTCATATTTAAAAGGATTAATGAAGTAGGTGAGTCTGCATTGGCTTGTGATTTTTAGTTCCTGTCCATCCTTCATCCAACCGATATTGTAAGATTGAGGATGCGGAGTGCTGAAAAGACCTAATTTCTTCACAAGACCTTTAGAAACAAAGTTCTTTTGGATACCATTATCCACAATCAGATGTGATGTATTTTTTTGAACCCATATCAGTGTATGGAACAGGAGCTCTTGTTCCTCCTCATCGATGATATTCGAAGCTTTCAAAGTGGTCAAAGTTGAGGCTGTCAGAGTGGTCAAAGTAAAAGCCAAGAGTGTTGATGCATCTGGATCGGATTCTACCAAGGGTTTGTCAGACAAGTCGGATGCTAACAATTTTTCCAAAAACGTCTTTCAAGCTTTGCATTCTGACATGTCATGCCATGTTGAATTGTGATAATCACACCATTTCCATGTAGGAGCTTGTTTGCTTCAATCCTTGTTTTCTTTATGAAGGTTCTTCTTATGATGATCAAGCTTTGGTGGAGTCTGCTAAGAAGGGTGCTTCAACTTTTCATAGTCGACTGGTGACTTCTTGTTGGATGTTCGAGCTATTGGCTTGTTCACGAAATGTGATTTTCCTTTTTGTTCAGGTTCAAGCTTGCTGGCATAATGAAATTCATCCAAAAGAATATTGACAGTCAGAAAATCCATCTCTTGCTTAATGTATTGGGATAACGTAATTCAGGACAAGCAATTTCTCTTCTTCTTGGACTCCAATTCTAGCCATGAGTCGATAGAACTCATCGGTGTAACTCTGCACATACTGGTCTTTCTATTGCCTTAGATGATGCCACTTCTTATACTGTTGTTCAAGATACTTAGGAGGGTAGAAATCCTTTCATACATGTTCGAAAAATTTTACCCATGTGTCTATGGGGTCACCTTTTTTTCCATATTTGTCGATAAATTTTACCACAAAAAATGTACAAAGGTCGACATCTTTAATGATGCAATGGTGCTTTTTTTTTCTTAGGAGAGTTGATTCATGAAATAATACGATCCCAATTGTTGTACCCAATTATCGATTGATTCCACATCAATATTTCCTTCATGGTTTGGTATATCCAGATTCATTTGCACTTTGAAGGGGTTGATTTATAGGATTGAGGTCGCGTCGAGGATTCTCCAGAGTTTGAAGTGAATCGCATGAGAATCTCACTGAACTGGGTGAACATTTAGGTCCGTTGAAGATCCAATGATTTTTCTATGAGTCTCTCTATATCGTCAATTGCATGTCTATTCTTTGCTTCTCCGACCATCTTTTTTCAAGTCGAAGTTAGTGTATGATTGTATTGCTGAGTTTGCGAGTGTTTGAACAATAATACATTACATAACTTCAATGGAAGTGCTTATGTAACTTAAGCTTTGAATCAAGCTCTAAATCTTGCTTTGATACCAATGATCCAGGTCATGCCCAGGTGCATGCTAGGGACAATAGTCGATTGAATGATTCGATCATTGTTATGGAGGAAGCATAGAAAAAGAACAAGTAAAGAAAGTAATACACCATATCGACTGAAAGTATGCACACAGATAATATGAAATAATTCGAACCAAACACTTATTTTCAATGAAAGATGGATCAATATGATTGAATTGGTTGAATGATTGATCTGTATACTACAATGGTGTACATTTTTATATAGAATACTAAGACGCTTGGGTGACTACCTGTTACTTTCAGTCACAAAATAAGTTATAATGGTTTGGAATTTCAATCGTCGCAGACGACTGGAAGATAGAGAGATACTCTATCAATGTTTGACAGTCGTTGATGTCGACAATGCATGTGGGGATATTGTATGCCGGGTGCGAAACCTATTGAGGTTGTCGAATTTGGTTGTGTCGAGGATCATGCTTGTCGAAGCCGATGCTAAACCTGTTGAAGCAGTTGAATTAGTCAAAGTTCTAGACTTTGTCGAAGTTTGACAACATGCCAACTGCTAGTTGGATCAAAGGTTCTATCGATAAAACGTAGGTTGACTGTGCAGATATGTAATGCACTGAGTGTGATCCTAGGAGATTCTCGCATAGTAGAAGCTGCGAGTTGTCTTACTAATGTGAAATTTATCTTGTCTTACTACTATGGTGAAAGAACGTAGATGGTCTACATCTAAAGATTTGTTCTTTGTTTTGTTTTTTGCAGGACAAGAGAGATGATTTGGATACAATGAGATGAAGGTAGGAGACGCAGGTTATTGTCGTGGCAATGTAAAGAAGGTCCTGAACCATTCCTACTAGATGGATTTATTGATATGTGATGAATACCTAGACAAGGACTAGGCCTACACCCAGGCGAGAGAGGGATGGCTCTGTAGAAACTTCCAATGACAAATAGTACTGATTGATGATCAATAATAAGAAGATGATGGAAGCATCTATGATGATGACTCTATGAATACAAGATGATGAGTCTCTGATGAAGATTTGACTAGATGTGTTGATGACTGTGAAGAGAGAGAATATATTCCTAGTTAAGAGGAAAACCACTTATAATATGAAACGATAAATTTATACTAAGAATGAGAACTCTAGCCATAAAAACGATGTTGTTTGCATAAAAAACACCAAAAACACTCTCCAGATTGAAAAACATTGATACCAGTATACATGTTTTTTTTTCAGGGTAAAAAATAGAGCCATGGCCTAAAAACCCCAAGCTGTTGTTTACAAAAACTTTAAAATCAACCCTTAAATTGGAAAAAGATTTGTTTTCGTCAAGAGATAAATTACAACTTTTTTGAAACTTGCATATTAAACAAAATCAAATATTTCATCAATAATTTCACCATTCTAACCGTATAAAATCAAATAAATTATGATGTGATTCATAATTAAATTATATATTAGACCATACAAGAACAAATTACTCATATAAATATTCAAAAAATCCTTTAGAACTACAATTACAAACATCATACTAATAAAAAAAATCTAAAATGTTTCATGTGAAATTATTCAAATTCATCCATGGATTTTGACACTACATCATAATCTATATTATCTGAAGAGGAAGTACTGGATATAATAATTAAAAAAAAAAAACCTAGCACCCTAAACCCCCCACAATATCATATTAAGCTCACGATTAAGCTCAATCCATTTACAACAGAATCACTTCTAATTCACAATATCAAAACTTGGAGTGTGTCTTATTTACAATTTTACTATGTATGCATGTTTATGGATTTTTTCAATTTATATAGGTTGCAAAAAATATATATATTATTACAATATTAAATGTTGTTAAACTTTAATGCACTCCACACATTCCTTTGATTCCTCCTAAATAAGTTTGTATTCCATAATGTGATTGCCTTTGGATCTTTCTAGGTCTTAAAGAACTGATCGTATATTGTATTACTAGCACAACCACTTAAATTGTGGTTGGTGAAATTCGATAGATAGATGACATCGACGATCCCCTCAACATTTAACTATCTATCAGACCCTATTACCATTTTCTCTTTAATCTGTATTCCAATTGATGATGATGATGTTGAATACTTTTATATTATGATATGATACACTTTATGATGATAATGCATGTGATAATGATGTACACTCTCTGAAGTTGATGCACTCCTATATAATATTATGGACATGCATACCATAGTGTGATGATACTCTCCTATGCATTATGTTGTATACTTGATGTTGATGATGCATACACGATCGGTGCACACTGAGATGATGATGATTTATATTTGATTATGATGATGCATGACGATGCATGCCTTATGTTTAGTGGAAGCACAGAAGGATTATTTTTTTAGCGACTTTGTATGACGAGGTGTACAAGGATGTAAATGAGCAGTGTATGGAAGTAAAATGACTTGTTGGTATACATGGATGATTTGGCAGTGATCAAAGTACAAACGTTATCAGTAGCAGATTCATAGATTGGTATGTAACAAGTCTATAGGTTATGTAGTATGGTACAAGTTGTACATTGTGGTACAGGTTGTGAAGTATGGTACATGTTGTGCGTCATGGTACATATTGTGCAGTACAATACATGTGATGATTAGTAGGTTTACAGGATCAGTGCATTAGTGGTTCAACATTTTCTATCATCATATTAGGGTGGAAGGACGAGGCAAGGAAAGTAGGTCGTAGCCTCCTTATGGTTGAAGCCGAAAAACTAAGGAGTGGTAGCTTCCTTTAGGTTGAAGCTTGTAAATAAGGTGGTTGTAGCCTCCTTCTAGTTGAATCTGGAAAATTGAAGTCTATATAATAAGGGAGTTGTTCCCTCCTTTCAGTTATTTCTGGAAAACTATTTTTAAAAAGCTTCTGTGGTTAATTTACCCCTAGAACTTGGGTTTCCACGTAAAAACTATTGTGTATTGTGCATCTTGTTATTTTGATACACATTGATGATGTGCTATTATTGGTGATCAGAAACCTGCTTTTGATTAAAATTTTAATAGTACAAATACTGATTCACCCCCCTCTCAGTGTTTCAACAATTGGTATCATAGCAGTTTCCTTCAAAACAGACTAACTGCTAGAAGGTAATTATGGGGAAGTTTGCTAAACAAAGCAAATCTAGTTATTTGATGGGAGCAACTATGCATTATGGAGAATAAGAAAGATCCTTCATAGAAGCTCAAGGAATCAAAATATGGCAAAGCATTGAGAATGGGTACAAAGTACCAAAGATCATTCCAATAGATGTAGACAAGCTGGTTCAATACAATAACAAATTGAAGGCCAACAATGATATCCTAGGTGCTATAAACGAATATGTATTCAACAAAATGATTAATTTTTTCTCCACAAAGGAAATGTGGGACAAAATTCAAACCACATATGAAGGAAACAACAAAGTCAAGGAAACCAAACTTCTGACATACAGGGGACAACTCGAACAACTAAGGATGAATGAAGACAAAGACATAGCAGCCTATATTCTTCTGGTTGATCAACTTGTGAATACCATTAGAGGTTTGGGAGAAGATATTGAGGAAGATATAGTTGTTTAGAAAATTCTAAGAACTCTTCCCAAAAGGTTCAACCCTAAGATCTCTGCCTTAGAAGAAAGAACAGATCTAAATACTATGACAGTGGATCAACTCCATGGGACTCTAGTAGCTTACGAAATGATAATTGAAGACGAAGACATGTCAAGAAAGGAAGCATCATTCAAGGTATCCTCCAAACAAGCTAGGAAGAACAAATAAACAAAGGAAAAGGCGACAAGTAATGAATCTAATGATGAAGAAATAACCAACTTTGTTTGAAAATTAAAGAGAGGCATTGGAATATACAAAGGTAAGCTACCTCTTAAATGTTTTTCATGTGGAAAGATAGGTCATTTTGCTTCTAAATTTCCATATACAAAAAACTCAGAGAGCGAAGAGGATGGCAGTTTTAAACCATACAAGAAGTACAATAATTACAAGAATAAGAACAGACGAATGTTTGCAAAGAAGAAAAGTCTCTACACAAAAAGAGACAATAGCTCATCCAGTGGTGAATCTGACAATAAAAGTGATAGTGATTCTGATGATGATGGTTAACCAGAGAAAGTGCTCTTTATGGAAATCATCTCAGATAAGGATCCTAATAGTAATGAAGAATCCAAAGATGAAGGAGAAGTAGATCTTGAGGAAGAACTTATAAGCGCCTTGAAAGAGCTGAATAAAGTCAGGAAAGAGAATATTATGCTTAAGGAAGAGGCACAATGTTTTGAACAAACCATTGTTGACCTGAATACCAAACTAAAGGAATCCAAATGAGTTGAAGACTCTCCACGGGGACTTCACTTAGTGAAAATCTCACATAGCACGTGCGATCGTGGGATATTAAAGAACACCCTTAATTTCTAGAGATTCTGACCCAAAATATTTTTGTTGAAACCCCCTCCCAATACTTAAAACCTCCACCCCACCCCTTTTTATACCTCAATCCTTATAAACCACCCTGCCCACCCCCACCTTAAACCGTTCATCCCCCCCAATACCTGCAATATATTGGTTCAATTTTTAATAATTTTAAAACCCACAATATGAACTAACGTGATAGGATATTGGTCAACAAGTGAAGCCCCCATGAGACTCTCTTACTGAACAACTAATGACAAATATAAGAGAAAAGGAGATCCTTGAGGTTGAGATAGTATCTCTGAAGAACAAGCTATAGACGAAAGATAATTCAAAAGGTTATGAAAATAGCTCCAAATTTTTAGAAAAAATCATCAGCAATCAAAAGCCATTCTTCGACAAGACAGGTATAGGATACAAGAAGAATGCCAATGAAGCCTCAAGCTCAATGTTGACAGATAATGAAAAGAAGACAAGAAGTTATGCAAAAGTTGTCAAGGACTACAAAAATGAAGAAGAGATCAAATTTCATCCAGAACAACCCTTATCAGAAGAAGGGCCAGTAGAAAGACCAGATCTCATAAAAGCACCTCCTCCATATGTTCCCAAGTATGGATACTTATTTTATGGGAATTGCTTTACATGTGGAAGATTTGGACACAAAGTTGTAAATTGTTTTCAAAGAGAAAATTTGAGACAAGGAATAACCTTGCAAGCCTCAGACGACCATAATACAACAATAGATTTGGTCCCTTGAGATTAGAAATAGAATGTTACAAGTGTAACAACTTTGTACATATAGCCAGAATTTGCAGAATTAGGATACCAGCAGTAAGAAAAGAGGGCATGCCCAAAAAGGTATGGATCAAACACAATAACAACCATGAATGTGGAATTTCTCTTCAAGCTCAGATTCACAGCTCTGGTAAATGGTATATTGATATCGGTTTCTCCAAGCATACGAAAGGTAACAAAGATTATTTCATCAATATTGAAAAGGATAAAGGATCTGTATCGTTTGGGAATAACAATTCAACAAAAGTATTGGGAAAGGGCACAGTAAAGATCAAAAGTAAAAAATCCTTGGCTGAAAATGTCTTGCTTGTAGATAACATGAAACATAATTGGCTAAGCGTAAGTCATATGTCTGATCAAGGACATGAAATCATCTTCATCTCAAAAGGATGCAAAATAAGAAAGCAAGGATCAAGGAAGTTAGTATCCACAGCCACTAGGACTACAAACAACATATACATGTTAGATGAGATTGTGTCCGAAAAATGCCACTTGGGAAAATAAGATGAAAGTTGGCTTTGGCATAGAAGAATGGGGCATATACATTTTGACAATTTGGTCAAAATATACAAAAAACAAGCAGTTCGAAATATGCTAGAAGTCACAAATCCTGCTAACTCTGTATGTGAACATTGTCAACATGGAAAACAAGCAATAGTGCATGTTAAGATGAAAGAGCATTCTTCTACAAAACCTTTGGAGCCAGTTCACACTGACTTATGTGGACCAACCAAAAGGAAAGGGCTGAATGGTGAAAAATACTTCATGCTACTCATTGATGACTATACCAGTATGACATGCATATGTATTCTCAACAGGAAGTTGAAAGCATTTGGATGTTTCAAAATGTTCAAGGAACTGGTCAAGAATGAAACAGGGTCACGAATCAAGTGCCTTAGATCTGACAATGGTGGATAATTCCCTTCTGATGAATTCAACAAGTACTGTGAAGAACATGGAATAAAGAGACAGTTTTCAATAGCCAGAACACCTCAGCAAAATGGAGTTGTTGAAAGAAATAATAGATCAGTAATGGACATGGATCGAACCATGTTGAATGAATCCAAGTTGAATGACAAATTTTGGGGACATGCTCATGCAGTAGTACGCATATTAAACATAGGATCACTAAGAAACAAAAATGATAAAACTCCCTACGAGTTATGGACCGGTAGAGAAACACGTGTATGACACTTCTGAATCTTTGGAAGCAAGTGCTACATCAAAAGAGAAGACAAGAAGATCGGAAAATTTGACTCTCGAGTATATGAGGGAATATTCGTTGGATATTCATCCAAGAGGAAAGCTTACAAATGATATAATATGATATTAGACAAAGTGATCAAAAGAATTAACGTGAAGATATATGAAGGAATACTAACATCATCTAGAGAAGAAGAGGAAGAAGAGGAAGGTTCCAATCAAAAGGAAGTGAAGAAAATTAAAGTGGAAGAACAACCAGATGAGGATGAAGAACAACTCACAAAAGATGAAGAACATAATCAACCAACTATGGAACAAGAAGAAAAGAAGGATCAACATATAACTAAGAACAGGTGCCAGAAGAATCATCCATTAGATCAAATTATTGGTGACAAGGATGTCGGAATAGGAACTAGAAGAAGACTATCTGGAAGAAATGAGCAGGTACACTTTTCTCTATTGTATGCAAGTGAACCAGGAACTTTTGCGGAGGCCAGTACAGATGAAAAATGGGTCAAAGCTATGGAAGAGGAACTAGATGAAATTGAGAAGAATGAAACTTGGGAACTTGTTCCTAGACCACGTAACAAGGATGTAATTGGCACAAAGTGGGTTTTTAGAAACAAAATGAATGAAGATGGACATGTGATCATAAACAAGAATCGATTGGTTTGTAAAGGCTATGTTCAAATCAAAGGAATAGACTTTGAAGAAACATATGCACCAATATCCAGAATGGAAGGTATTAGAATTATATTGGATTACGCTTGCTCCAAATACATAAAAGTGTATCAGATGGACGTAAAATCAGTTTTCCTGAATGGGGATTTAGAAGAAGAAGTCTACATCGAATAACTAGAAGGATTTCAGCTTTCAAAAAATGAGGACTATGTATGCAGACTCAAAAGGGCCTTATATGGACTGAAGCAAGCTCCAAGAGCTTGGTACTCCAAATTGGGTAGGTACTTACTACCAAAAAACTTTAAGAGGGGAAGTACAGATAGCAATTTGTACATCAAGCACGACAATGACATCATACTCATCGTTGAAGTTTACGTTGATGATATCATATTTAGAAGTGATAATGATTCACTAAGTCAACAATTTGGTAAGGACATGCATAAAGATTTGAAATGTCATTACTCGGTGAATTGAACTTCTTCTTGGGACTCCAGATATCTCAAAGAACTGAAGGCATTTTTATTGCTCAGACAAAATACATCAAGCATATGTTAAAAAAGTTCCATATGGAAGACTGTAAACCTGTGGGTACTCCTATGATCACCGATTGTAAGTTAAGAAAAGACGATGAATCTAAGGAAGTTGATCAAAGGATCTATAGATCAATGATTGGTAGTCTACTATATGTAATGGCCTCTAGACTAGATGTGATGCAGGCCGTTGGATAAGTTGCAATATTTCAAGGTTCCCCAAAGGAAACTCACATCATAACAATTAAAAGGATCTTCAGGTATCTCAAAGGAACCATGGATTTTGGTCTTTGGTATCCAAAAGGGAGTTAGCTTATATTAATAGATTATTCATATGCATATTGGGCAGGATGTGTTGATGATAGAAGAAACACTAGTGGAGCAAATTTTTTTCTAGGAGGTTGTCTGGTATCTTGGTCAAGCAAAAAGAAGTCTTCATCGTCCTTATCAACTGCAGAGGTAGAATATATAACAACAACATCTTTTTGTACTCATATTCTTTGGTAGAACCAAACCATGCAAGACATACACATGACATGTAATGAGCCAATTCCAATTCTACGTGACAATACAAGTGTCATCAGTATCTCGAAGAATCCAGTTATGCACTCCAAGACCAAGCACATTCCAATCATGTTTCACTTTCTTTGGGAAAAGGTCACAAAGAAGAATATCAAGATGGCATATATCAAGACAAAAGAACATGTTGTAGACATTTTTACTAAGCCTCTCCCAAGGGAGACTTTTGAGTACTTCAGAGAAAAATTGGGAGTCATACTATCTCCTAATTGAATTGATCTTCAACAACACAATAGTATGACATGGGGAGCATGAAAGAAGTACCATTTTCCATTGATGCCAAAGGGGGAGAAAAATATGAACAAGGAAGGTAAAGGAAGCATGATCTAAGGGGGAGATTTGTGGACAAAGGAATCTCATTCAAAGGGGGATCTTTGGAGTTGTCATTAATGAAAAAGGAGGAGATTGTTGACTAAATTTTCATTGATACCAACATATGTGTGTCGGTGTGTCTTATTTCCCCTTGAGTTTCCATTGAGGGTTGAGTAGGTGTAAATTTCAAAGGAGATGTTTTGACCTTGTCCAAGCCCAAGTCTGAAGCCCTTGGAGCCCTTGGGACATTGCCAAAATCCCTATACATCCTGTAGATTGTTTAAGTACCCCTAAATATGTCTTATGGTTCCCCAATCATTTTTTTTGGAATCCCCAGTACCACAACCTATTCCCTAGTATCCTAGAAAGAGTCCTTGGTGGGCTGAATAAGTGTAGAATTTCAAAGAGTCCAAATGACCCATTATGTGGTCATTTGTGTTTTAAATGAGGTCATGGTACCCTAGGAGAAGTCTAGGCACCCCCACACCTTGGTACCCTTGATATGATAAGTATATGGTGGAGACCTCCTCCTTGTTGATGTTAAGTATGTGTATGTAGATACCATTGAATCTTTCATGTCTTTGATGATTTCCATTAAAGCCTTTGACCATGGAACTTATGCATAAGGTAACATGGTCTTTGGCACCTTTTTGTGTGGAGTCTTGATGTCCTGTACAAATGGAATATTTTAAGGGTATTAGACCAAGAATTTCCACATAAACCCATCATAGGGAGATATTCCTATTGAATCCATTTCCGTTGATATGTGGAGCATATTCTAACTCCTTGCAGTTGAAGAGATATGAATTTTTTAAGTTGGGGTACCCCACCTTTTTGGGTGAGCCGACCAAACAAAAGAGAATTTAATTATTTGTAATTTTGAATTGCATGTCGACCCAAGGTAATAATTTTTATCCATGACCTATATAAATAGAATATCAAACATTTCATTTTTTCATCATCAATTCTCTTAGGAATTTCACACATCTTGGAGAAAAGTGCAAAATTTTGTGACAGAAAAATTTATGGGCATCTTCACTAAAATTGGCATATCTTTCTCATACAGAATCGGAATTACAAAATTCTTGGCTCGTTGGAAATATTGTTACGAGGGCTATGTGATGAGAGGATTTAGAGTTAATTTTGTTTTTTATACTGTTTCTTAATCTTGTGATCTTCGAAAATGTATGGTTCATTCTACCGGGTTTCTCTTGTGATGACACATGTCTCTCATGGATAGAGTTCATATTTGATCTTAGTATGTGAGCCTCTATATTGGTATATATATTTGAATTCATTATGGAGGCTATGATGATGATGTTGAATAATTTTATGTTATGATATGATACACTTTATGATGATAATTCATGTGATAATGATGTACACTCTATGAAGTTGATGCACTCCTATACAATATGATGTACATGCATACCATAGTGTGATGATGTTCTCCTATGCATTGTGATGTATACTTGATGTTGATGATGCATACACGGTGCACACTGAGATGATGATGATGATTATGCATACCCTATTATGTTGATGCATACATGTGATGATGATGCTGTTAGGGTACATAGGGTACTCCTAAAGGACCGAACACCAAGAACAACCGCTTCACACAAACAGATCACAGATCAATACACCAATGTTTGTCACGTGGTTAAAACCATCGAGAGGGAAACAGTCCATGGCCCCAGCCAAATAGCTACTTGGAGCAATTTATTATGCAAAAGAAAGAAAGTTACATGAGCTTCTCATAATTGATCAACTAGCGAATGACCCTCTATGCTCTTTAAATAGAGATCATAGACCAATCGGGAGTTAAGCCATGGATCAATGGTAGGTATGATCTAAGAGAAGTTGAACCGTCGGATCACTCTATGTCTAGAACATATTGTGACCGTCGGATTAGAATATTTACAAATGCATACTAATGCATACTAAAGAAACACACTTTTACCTAATGGATATATTACACAAGTTGATCTTAACTAACTCCTAAGTGTCTAAATATCCTAACATCCCCCCTTAAGAACAACTTGGGATAGTATTGAAGGACTTACAAAAGTGACACTATTAGGAGAAGGAAGGAGGCATTAGAGCCTAACCCCCCTTAAGGACACATTCCTGAACTCCTAACATAGACCGAAGTTTAGAAAAATTCGCTTCTGTAAGAGACTTGGTGAAGATGTCTGCAACTTGATTATCTGTAGGACAATAGAGCACTTCAATAACACGATCATGAACAAGATTTCTGATGAATTGCATGTGTAGCTCAATGTGTTTGTTGCGCTGATGTAGAACTGGATCTTTGGCAAGCTTGATGGCACTTTGATTTTCGCACCAAAGTGGAGTAGGCTGCTGCTGCTTGAATCCAAACTCTAAAAGGATCTGTCAAAGACATAAAGCTTCCTGACTGGCATTAACTGCGGCTCGATATTCTGCTTCTGCTAAAGAAAGAGCAAGAGCTTGTTGTTTCTTATAAGCCTAAGTGACAAGTCCAGATCCCAGACCGAAAACATAACCTGCAGTAGACTTCCGATCATCAGGATCGTCGACCCAATCTGAATCAGTGAAACCAACCAACAAAGGTTTCCCCCCTGTACTGTAATGAATCCCAATCTGAATTGTACCTCGAATATATCGAAGTATTCTTTTTACTGCTTTCCAATGACTTTCATGAGGAGTTTTGCATATAACGGGCAACACAACCAACGGCAAAGGAAAGGTCAGGACGGGAATGAGTCAAGTATAAGAGACTACCAACAAGCTGACAATACAAGGTGGCATCTACTTTAGGG
>LPNX010197639.1:108652-139651 GCA_001517045.1 Pseudotsuga menziesii | reverse complement strand
TCTAGGAGCTTTCTTAAGGCCATATAAGGATTTCTTAAGGAGACAGACAAGGCTAGAGTTATTCTGAACATATCCAGGAGGTTGTTCCATGTAAATTTCCTCAAGTAAATCACCATGTAAGAAGGCAGACTTGAAATCCATTTGATGGAATTCCCAGTTATGTAAGGCTGCAAGGGAAAGAACAAGACAGATGGAGTTCATTTTTGCTACAAGGGCAAAGGTTTCATTGTAGTCAATCCCTTCAACTTGGGAAAACATTTGGAAACTAACCTTGCCTTAAGTCTTTCAACACTTCCATTTGATACATACTTAGTTCTGTAGACCCATTTACATCTAACAAGTTTTCTTCCTTTTGGAAGAGGAACAAGATCCCAAGTATCGTTCGCCATTAAGGAATGATATTCTTCATCCATAGCTGCATCCCAATCTGGATTTCTTGAAGCTTCTACAAAAGTTTCTGGATCATGATTCTCGGAAACTTGAGCCAAAAGAGAAGAGACTCGCTAAAACTGAGAACGTGTTTGACGTTGATTTCTAGGATCACCAGCAAGATCACCAGCTGCTTCACATGTTGAATGGACCCACCGAGGAAGTATTGGTGCTGGTGCAATTGGAGGAATATGAGCAGGCGGAGGTGGATTTTCATCCTCACTGTCATCATCAGAAACTGGAGTTGGAAACCTATCAAGGAAGCTGGAAGAAGAAGAAGAAGGCACAATCGTCGAATCAAGCTCGCAAGACAAAGATGGCACACTCGCCAAGTTAGGCTCGCAAGCCAAGAGATTTTCATCAAATTTAACATCTCTTCTAATGATTATATCATGAGAATGTGGTTGAAGAAGTCTATAACCTTTTACATCTTCAGAATATCCAACAAATATGCACTTTTCACTTTTAGGCTGCAATGCTTTCCGTTTTTCATCCGGAATGTGAGCCCATGCTTCACAACCAAACACATGAAAGTGACTTACATCTGTTTTAATTTTAATCCATGCTTCTTCCGGTGTTATACCCTGTAAAACTTTAGTGGGTGTGCGATTAACTATGTAATTTGCACAATTTATGGCCTCATCCCAATATTGAAGACTTAGTCCCTTAGATTGGATCATACAATTAGCCATTTCTTTTAAAGTGCGGTTCTTCCTTTCAGCTACACCATTTTGTTGTGGTGTATATGGAAAAGTTTGCTATTGTTAGATTCCTTGTTCAGTGCAAAAAGTAGTGAACTTTTTGTTAACATATTCTCCTCCATTGTCAGATCTTAACTTAAGAATTTGATGACCAAATTGTTTTTCAACAAGAGCCTTGTAGGCTAAGAACATGTTAAATACTTCGCTCTTATGTTTTAGGAAGTAAACCCAAGTGCGTCTAGAGTAGTCATCAATGAAAGTTAAGAAATATTTGAAACCAGAAAAGGAAGCAGATGGAAGAGGGCCACACAAGTCACTATGCACAAGCTCCAAGGGAATCGAGGCATGCCAAGAGGCATGTTTGTCAAAACTGTCCCGATGATGTTTTTCGAGTACACAACCGGAACAAACACCATCCTTGCAAGATACCAGCAGAAGACCAGTCACCATATTGTCTTTACATAGTTGTTGTAATGAACGATAATTTAAGTGACCAAATCGCTCATGCCAAAGTTTGCTCAAGTTATCACTATGAGCAACAAAAACTGAAGGAAAAGGTGATGACCAAAGTTGTTAAATTTGTACAACCTGGTAATATCATCAACAGTTCCAGTAGCTAGGACATTTTGAGGATTTTTAAAATATTTGATTACAACTTGGTGAGGTGTAAACATCACAGTTTTACCTTCACCTGAATGAGTAATTTGATAGACTGATAACAAATTGCACGAAATTTTTGGAACACATAGTACATCACTGAAATGACCATTTTCGACTGGAACTGTTCCAGATCCTGCAACACTTAGAGATCTATCATCACCAACAAATATTTGTTTGGTGTTACATTCATGCATAGTAGAAAAGATGGCTTGATCCTTAGCCATATGATAAGATGCTCCAGAATCAATGAGCCATTCATTTGAAGTAGAAGAAGAAGGTGCAGTATAAGAGTAACCAGAAGCACAAAGTGCATGTCCATGAGTGTTAGATTCTGAAGACGAATCTAGGCTGATGTGGTGCTTCTTCATTGCTGCTTCCAAGGCTACCATCTTCTTAAAACATTTAGATTCATCATGATTATCTTTCCCACAAAAATTGCAATGATGCTCAGTCTTCTTTCCTTTTTGCTTGGATCCTTTGTCATTTTTTGAAGAAGGAGTTGACTGAGAGGGTTTGGGACCCTTGTTGTTTTTCTTATTATTGCGAAAATTATGTTTCTTGGGAGGCTTGGACTTTTCTGTCTGTTGGGACAATAAGGCTTTCCCAGATGTATCTACATTGTTAATTATTCCAAGATGAATGAGCTTATCTTGCTCTCTAATTAAGGAATCACAAAAGGATTCAAGACTAGGCTCTACATATCTGGCTACAGTCAAGGATTCTTTCATGGAGTAGAATGTAGATACAAAAACAGAATATGCAGGTCCAAGTTTGGAAAGAATATGATAAATACATTGTTTGTCTTCTTTCTTAATCTTGCATTCTGCACATAATAGTCTAAGAGTTTTATACTTAGATAAATAGTCTTGAATGCAAGAAAAATCATTTGGATTCAAGGAAAGCAACTCATTCTCAAGTTGATGACCCCGAATTTCATTGTGTTTACCAAACACAGATTCCAACTTTTCCCAAGCTTTATCAGGTTCATCAATGCCAGATATGTGGAATCGCAAATCAGTAGAGATTGACATCACAATTAATCCATGAGCTTCATCACATCTATTTTCCCATTTAATTTTCTTGTCATCATCAGTGGGTTCTGTTTCTTTCCCTTAGGTTATCCTGAAAAGTCCCCTACTTCGCAGAACATCCTCCATATGAGATTTCCATGAGAAATAGTTAGAAATTGTAAGTATAATATCACAAGGGGCGGCCATACTATAAAATAATGGCTGAAAGAACAGAAACTAACTGTCTGGATGCAAAGAGCTCGAAAATATATGCGGTTTTAAAAAAAACAACATTTAAAACGGATTCTGGATGATGAAGTTATGCTTGATCAAAGAAAATATTGAATGATGTCCCCAATAGTGACGTGGCAGATATTAACTTGACCAACTAAAAAAGAAGCCCCCTCTTTCCAAGATCAACCTTTGACAATCACTTTTACAATAAAGTTGCTTTGAAGTGAATCACTTTTATAGAATAAGTGATGTTCACTTTTACAATAATGTGACTTTTAAATAGTGCGCCAATAAATTAAAAAAAACTTAAGTGACTCACTTTTATTTTATTTTATTAATGTGAGATGCACTTTTACAATAAAGTAACTTAAAAATAGAAATTGCATGCACTAAAAAGTAGCTTGATAAGACTTGAAATCAAGACTTATCAAGGTGTAAAGCAACTTTGGACCAAGTGAACTAAGTTTAAAAGGTACGTAAAACTATGGAAAGAGGAAGGGGCTTTTTTTTTTTTTAACTATTCTCTCTCGTTTTCCGTGCTTGCTTTCTTTTCTTGCAGATCACAAAAAAATGAAAAAACAAAAAACAAAAAAAACTTTTTCCACACAATGGGATTAGGGTTAGCTTACCCAGAAATTCTATCTTTTCAAGTTTTCTCGTTGTTTCTGATTTGCCGTGATCGCACAAGGTGCACGTCAAAGAGCATACGTAGCCGATAAGAGAAGAAAAAAAATTCCGTTACTGTTTATGATTCACCGCGATCACGCACGGTGCATGGCAAAGAGCATACGCAGTCAGAGAAAACAATAGTCCAAGACTAAAACAAAAAATATCTAATAATAAATTGATAAAATATGAGAGATTTAAAAAAACAAATCCGTCACTGTAACATTATACCTTCAGATTTGTCGAAATGGGTGTTTCTGGAGCAAACGAAAATGGTTTTCAGTGAAACGAAAACTATTTTCAAATGAAAACGTTTCTACGGATGCAATGGAATAGCTCCCATAGGCCAAAAATGCACAGAAAGTCCAAAACCAGAAACCCTTTCAAAGTTTCGGCAACACCGGTTCCAGATCTTGATCAAAATCGAAAGCGGCTCTTCATAAAAGCTCTGATACTATGTTAGGGTATATAGGGTACTCCCAAAGGAATGAACACCAAGAACAACTTCTTCACACAAACAGATCACAGATCAATACACCAATGTTTATCACGTGGTTAAAACCCTCGAGAGGGAAACAGTCCACGGCCCCAGCCAAATAGCTACTTGGAGCAATTTATTATGCAAAAGAAAGAAAGTTACATGAGCTTCTCATAATTGATCAAATAGCCAGTGACCCTTTATGCTCTTTAAATAGAGATCATAGACCAATCCGGTGTTAAGCCACGGATCAATGGTAGGTATGATCTAAGAAAAGTTGAACCGTCGGATCACTCTATGTCTAGAACATATCGTGACCGTCAGATTAGAATATTTACAAATGCATACTAATGCATACTAAAGAAACACACTTTTACCTAACGGATATATTACACAAGTTGATCTTAACTAACTCCTAAGTGTCTAAATATCCTAACAGATGCATGATGATGCATGCCTTATGTTCAGTGGAAGCAGAGAAGGATTATTTGTTCAGTGATCGTGTATGACGAGGTGCACAAGGATGTAAATGAGCAGTGTATGGAAGTAAAATGACTTGTTGGTCTACAGGGATGATTTGGCAGTGATTAGAGTGCAGAGGTGATCAATAATAGATTCAGAGATTGGTACGTGACATGTCTACAGGTTGTGCAGTCTGGAAAATAAAAAGCTTTAGAACTATCTAAATAACTAGTGACGCGTAGGAGAACTATCTTGGGTGCGAGTGGTCCTAACTTGAACCATCATGCCATAAACTTGTCTCGCTTGATACATGAAATCCATCTACATTGAAAATGCTTCGATTGATTACCAACACTGACTCCCAATGCATATCTCAAATCCCACTCGTGACTTGATGTTGGGAAGGGGAGTCAATTCACCGTTCTTGGAAGTTGATATGAATGTGATATCTGAATTTGATGAAGCCTTTGAGAAATCAACAAGGTTTCCCTTTAATGACAGCCAATCCAACAGCTCATAGTTTCCATGATCGCTAGAGTCCACCCATCTCAAGTTTTGGACCACCGTGACAGTAGCTGGTTGTAAGACATGGCAATAAGATATAATTTTTCCCATGAAAGTGCAAGTGAGGAAGAGTGAAAAGATTAAGTCTATTGGGAAAACATAGACATAACTGCCTGAGCTTAAAAAACATGTACGTTCCGTTCATCTAACGGACCAACATCGAAGTCAACCATTGACTTCACTGTTGGTCTGTTGGATGGACCGAACGTACATATTTGTTAAGGATGGACGACATAATCGGTGTGTAGGATGAAGGACTTCCTTGCGATTAATATTATTTATAACGACCTGTGATATCTGATTTGAGAATTTACAAAGTGATATTTTAATTCAATACATGACATTGACAACTTCCAAATTAAAGCTATTATGAAAACTATTATTGTCATATAATCGTGTTTATAGCTACCACTTATATTACAATTAATGATTTATAGAAAAAATACAATTTGTAATATTATCGAAAAGTTTGAGTGTAAGTACTTGGAAATGGAAATTCTGGTTGAAAATTGTGTCTCTTTATTAGAAGAAAAAAAAGGGTTCTTATACTTTAAAAAGTTTACGAAAATTTATATTTATCGTATTTGTGGTTTAACACAGATTATAATTGTATTGATTCTATAAGTATTGAAATTATGCACCAAATAATAATAATAATAAATAAATAAATAATATTTTCCACTAGCAGCCATAAAAACTGAATACAAATACATCATTGCACTTAGTATTTGATTGTTAATAAGTAATGTTAAGTGCTCCATATGGTTACACCATGTTAAAAATAACTCCAACGCATCTTCAAGATCAAAAATCTGTTCCACGTTAGCGAAGATAAACAATTGAGTTTGATGCAATCATGTAAACTTATTTTTACCTCAAGTTTGTGAAAGAAACTCGAAAATTATTACAACTTTAGCTACGAATTAATTGCAATATTAAGTGATGATTCCATATTCCTAGAGATGGGACTCTATAATAGAATTAAACATGTACTTGTAATTTATGACATTTATATTTTATTTTTAGTAATTAAGATGAATGATAAATGTTGTTGTTTTATATTTATTGTAGTTGGGTAAGCTTCATATAAATAATATATGTAAAATGTTTAACATCTAATATATATGTTTAATTATTTTTATATATATGAGTAGTCTATTTGTTAGAAGTTTTAAACTTTTTGGTGAAGTTTTAATTGGAATTAGGTTAATTTTTTTTTTAAATCTGAATTGTAAAGTGTCCAAATCATTTGTTTGGATCCATAAACCTCAAATATTCCAAGGGAACCAAGATTGTGTAAGTTTAACAACTATCATATCATATACGTTTTTAAGAATTAATTTAAAATTTCTACCATATTATGTGAAAAAAAGCAAGAAAAAGAAAACGTCTAACATTTCTAATATTATTTACAAATATATACTTTTAAGTTGCGAGGNCGAGGTCGCGTCTGGGAGGCAGCGCGCTAGGGCTTGAGTGAGGTTCCCTGAGAGAGGCATGGCGGTGCCTGGGGGAGGGGAGAACGCCCCCCCCCCCCTTTGATTTCGGATGAGGATGCCTTCAGAAGGCTCCTCCAGAGCAGAGGCAAACGGATCTCTCCCCCGGTCATTCCAAAATTCATCAAGAAGCTGGAGGAAATCCCAGAAATCGCCCTTCCTGAAGAAAAACCAATGAAAATAGCTCTGGCTCTGGCTAAGAGAAGTCTAGTGGGATAGTTCATGGGTTTATGGTCCTCCACCAAGACCACAGATGATTGGATTCAGAGAAACTGGAAGCCCAACCTGAATCACGGAGTAACCTGTTACCCGGTCGGGAGAGGGTTCTTTGTGTTCGAATTTATTTCAGAAGAAGACCATGATTTAATCTTTAGGAACGACCCCTATTTCATGGGAACGCAAGGCCTATATCTGAACAAATGGACACCATATTTTGACCCCATGATCGATTTCCCCAAAGAGGTGCCAGTGTGGGTCAGACTCCCCAATCTCCCAGTGCATTGCTGGGACTTTGAATCTCTGAAAAGAATAGGGAACAAAATCGGCCACTTCATTGATAAAGCCGATAACAAATGACAATACTCTTGCGCCAGAATCTGTGTTGAAGTGGACCTTGAGGCCTACCTACCTGAGGCAGTTAAACTGAAAGTTGGATCCTGGACCCATTACCAGAAACTGGACTACGAGCACTTGCCCTTCAAATGTAGGAACTGTGAAGAACACGGCCACTTCCAAAGATACTGTCCCAAACTAGCGGCTGAAAAAGAAGATGCGGAAGGATGGCAGAAAGTCAAGAAAGGGAAAACCTCCAGCAACACCAAAAAAAAGGAGAAATCGACCCAAGAGCCTCTAAAGGAAGGAAACTCGCAGCCCAACCTCCAGGGAACTTCCACAGATGATCAAAACCCCACTTATGAGTCAGAAGCTGGCGAAGTCTGGGTGCCTCAAATCCCAAGCGACCCAGTCCTCCTACTCGCTGCCACCAATCTTCCAAAGGATCATTCTAATCTGAGTTCGGGATCAGGAGTTGATTCCTCTGAGGAAGGTGATACTAAAGCAAGTAGTCAGTCAGTCTCTCCAAATCAACCAAAGAGTGGACGGAAGCCTGAGAAGAAAAGAAGGGAAGAGCAGTATTACAAGGATGTAGTTCAAGGCTCACAGCATACCATTCCAGAAATGATGAACACCAGATCGGGGATGAAACTTGGGAAAACCCCGAAAGGGGGCCATCCCCCTCAGCCAGGTAAATAATGCAATTAATTCGTCTCCTGGAATTGCAGAGGACTAGGAAGCTCCCTTAAAGAAGAAGCTATAAGGGATTTAGTAAGAGTATTGAGGCCGGAAGTCCTCCTAATCCAGGAGACGAAAATGGAGGAGGAAGCTCTCCTCCGATCAAGAAACTCGTTTTGGAAGAAAGGCCCAGGTAGGGCTGTGAGTGCTAGAGGAGCCTCGGGAGGCTTGGCAACTTTCTGGGACTCTGTAAAGCTCGATCTCGTAGAAGAAGAAGGTACCACACACTCGCTATTCACCAAGCTGTACCATAAAGACTCCGACCACTTTGTAAGTATCTTTAATATGTATGTTCCTATCTTATTTGTGGAGAAAAAAGAGTGTTGGGACTCATTAAAAACTTTCCTAACCCAGCATAACCCTGAGAACTTAGTTGTGGCTGGAGACTTAAATGTAACCCTTGCTCTGGCGAAAAAAAAAGGGGGATCAATAGTCTGGGATCTGGCCAGGGAATGGGTAGAAGACTTGATTTTGGATTGGGACCTTGAAGATATCACCCCTGACAGAGGAAAGTTCACTTGGTCCAACAAAAGATTAGGACCTGGCCACATTGCTGCTCGTCTAGACTGGTTCCTTATTCATTCCTCTTTCCTTACTCTTGGCCTAATGGCCTCCTCTAAGATCCACCCGCATTACACTTCCGATCATAAACCAATCTCACTCACCCTTTCCCCTGAAGAACAGTTAGGCCCCATCCCCTTCTGTTTCAGTCCATTATGGGTAAATCAGGATGGCTTCCTTGACATTGTGAACAAATCCTGGAATGATCCGGCCTATGGGTCTCCCTTATATGTCTGGGAAGGGAAACTCAAAAGGCTCAAAGCTGATTTGAAAACCTGGGCTAAAGGCCTAAGTTCCCCTACAGATGAAAGGATTCAAGCCTAGAAGGTGCTGGCACAGCATCAACTGATTATGGAAGAGTCCATTGTCACCCTTGCATTGCTCAATCAGGAAGCTGATCTCCAAAGGAATTTCCACAAAACTTGTAGAGAGGAGGAAATCTACTGGAGAGTCAAATCAAGAACGCTCTGGCTTCAAGCTGGAGACAAAAACACCACTTTCTTCCACAAGCAGGCCCAAGCTAGGAAAATCTACAATTCCATCCATGAAATTCAAATGCAAGACCAAACTATCAAAGACTTCAGCGACATTAAGGAGGCTTCCCACTTCTTCTTCCAAAAGCTCTACTCTGCCAGGGATCGGGATCAGGTGGATCCGAACTCCTATCCCCTGTCTGAGATTCCAAATCTGATCAATGATGAGGACAATTAGCTGCTGAACATTCCTGTGAGTATTCGTGAAATTAAAAAATCCCTCTTCAATATGGACCCGGACAAAGCTCTCGGACCGGATGGCTTTACAGCCCGGTTCTATATCTCTTGCTGGGACATTATTAAAAGGGACTTGTACAGAATGATCAAGAAGGCTCAAAGCTGCTCCAAGCTGGGAGGCAGCACCAATTCCTCTTTCTTGGCCCTCATTCCAAAAGAGAAAGGAGCTAAAAACTTCAATAGATTTAGGCCAATATCCCTCTGCAACACGGGATACAAAATCATTACTAAAATAATGGCCAACAGACTCAAAAAAATTCTGCCAAAATTGATCCCGGAAAACCAAGGTGGGTTTGTAAGAGGCAGATAGATCCTGGACAATATAATTTTAGTCCAAGAAGCCATTCATTCCAGCTACAGGGAAAAAGAGAAAGGAATGGTAGTAAAGTTGGACTTGGCCAGTGCTTTTGACAGAGTCAGGCATGAATTCCTCTTTGCTGCCATGAGAAATTTCGGGTTCAATCAGAACTTTATTCAGTGGGTTAAAGCCTGTATTTCAGCTCCTTGGATTGCTCCGTTGGTTAATGGTCGGCCTACCGATTTCTTCCAGGACTCAAGAGGACTAAGGCAAGGCTTCCCTCTCTCCCCAGTCCTCTTTGTCATCCAAGCATCCGTGCTAAGTTTCCAGCTGGACAGAAATCTCCAAAACAAAGTTCTCTCAGGCATAAGAATAGTTCCCAAGGTCAAGGATGTAAACCATGCCCAGTTCGCTGATGACACTCTGTTATTGGGAGCGGCCACCCTCAACACTGCCAGGAACTTCAAATCAGAACTTGACTGCTACATGAACAGCTCTGGTAGTGAAATAAACTTCCACGAAAGTAAGATCTATGGCTGGAACTGCTCCCCTCTCGAAATGCTGAACATATCTCGAATCCTTGAGATGGAAGGCATCTCAATATGGGATACTTTCACCTATCTAGGAATTCCTATTTTTAAAGCTTCTCCCAAAGTTATCCATTGTTTGCCCCTCCTGGACAAGATCAAAAATAAAATTCAAGCTTGGGGAGCAAGCTGGTTCAACAAGGCAGGTAAACTTATCTTGATAAATTCTGTCCTCACCAGCCTACCTATTTATCAGTGCTCAGTTCTGTTAGCTCCCAAAACCATTACGGGAAAGATTGAAGAGCTACTCCGACGTTTCCTCTGGGAGGGTGGTCAAAATAATGAAAAGAAGCTACACCTTGTTAGTTGGGACAAGGTCGCAAAGCCAAAGCTGGAGGGGGACCTTCACATCAGAGATGTGGCCACCCAAAATCTAGCCATGGGGGGCAAAATCCTCTGGAACATGATTTTTGGTAAAAATACTTGGAGCAAGCAGATCCTCCAAAAAAAATACTTCAAAGGAAACAGAGATAGATGCCTTGAAAAGCCCACAAAAACGCAGACTGGTTCTCCTATCTTCTTACTATGCAAAAGAGCCCTCCCTTTCTTCACAGCTAAGGTCACGTGGATTCCTGGCAATGGAGCAAAAATAAAAATTTGGGAAGACTCTATTCTTGGAGATCAGCCTTTTAACAGCCTGAACGAGCTGGGGAACATCAAAGCCTGGCTGCTGGACAATAATTATAGCACCCGGTGGGATATCTCCTCATCGGGAAATGATGACAAAGAATCCTGGGTAAGATGGAATCTTGGTGATTACCCGGACGAGCTCAAGGAGGAAGCGCTGAAGCTGCTGGATATTCTCCAAGGGAAAATGCCCATTAGTGCCAAATCCAAAGATAAATGGGGCTGGGGCTCAGGTTCAGGTAAATACTCAGCATCTGCCGGCTATGCTGCTATCATGGAACGTCCTTGGGTTCCTCCCGATCCCGGCTCATGGAAGGCCCTCTGTAATTTCCCGTCCATTCCAAAAATTGACATCTTCATCTAGAATCTGCTCCACAACGGCATCCTCACCAATGACAATCTCAAGAGAAAAGGCTGGATTGGGCCCTCACGCTGTCCTCTGTGCAACTGCGCTGAAGAAAATGTAGATCACCTGTTCATAACCTGTGATTTCTCTCAAGAAGTCTGGAGATTAATGCTGGGTCCTCTCGTTATCAGGTTACCCAACTCAGTCATGGAAATGGTAAGTCGCTGGCACCTCCTTTTTCCCTACGACCTGAGCAACAAGAACCTTCTCAAGAGCACGTGGATGTGGACCCCCAAGTTCCTGGCTTGGAAAATCTGGTTGGAGAGAAATAATAGAATTTTCAAGGAAGAAAGCCGGGTCCTTGCTCAAATCGCTGTCAAAGCCCGAGTAATGCTGTCTGAAGCGATAAACACAAAAGCTATCAAGAGCAACATGTCCCCTCTCTTTGCTGAGGAAGATCGATGGCTTAAGGAGTTCAAGTCAAATCATCACAGCGATGAAACCATAAATTTGTCCCAAAAATCAAGCTGGGAAATCAGGCTGGCCGAAATGGATTTTATCAAGTGGAGATCTGTGCTAAATGAATGGTGCATTTTCTTTGACGGGGCCTCGAAAATAAATCCCGGACAAGCCGGAGGAGGAGGCATTATCTTCGACCCGTCTGGCAATCTCCATTTGTCCTATGCTTGGGGCCTTGGACAGGCTTCCAACAACCAAGCTGAGCTGCTGGCTTTGTGGCAGGGCCTATTTTAGGCAAGGAAATTGAACATCCAAAAGATTAATATCTTCGGGGACTCCAGGCTGATTATCAAAGTGGTACATTCCAAGAAGGCGCCTATGGACATTTATCTTGCCCAAATCTACAGAAAAGTCAGTCTCCTCCTCTCAAACTTCAGAAATTATAAGGCTCATCATGTGCTCATGAATCTAAATAACCTTGCAGACGCTGAAGCCAACCATGGTGCTCTTCTGCACAAAAGTCAGCTTATTGTCAATGGAGAAAGCTCAATTCATGCGATCCCTTAAAGCCAAGGAAAGGAAGGCCATCAATACTAAGCTGGAAAGGAAAATCAGAATAGTGTGTCCGAATCTGATATGTAAAGGCCCTGGCAGCCCATTTGCCAGTCTTTAATTTAATTTTTAACCATTTCTATAAAAAAAAAATTATTTACAAATATATGATATAGTTTTTCTTGAATTTATGTGAATAGTCACTTTTTGGAAAATACAATGAAATAGTATAATTTTAATAAAAAAAAATCTCAAAATCCATTGAAAATGGTTTTAAATGTCCTCTTTTTTTGGATTTTTTTACAATTTTGTCAATAAAATTGTCTTATTTTGTCCATAAAAATGTCTTATTTTAAAGAAAAAATTGCAAAATGTATATGGTTTTAATTATAGCTTGCTTCTAAATGCATGTTATTTCAAGTTAAATTTCTAAAAAACACACTTGAAAATAGAAATTAAAAATATTTTACGACAAAGATGATTCAAAGGATGAAAAAATGCCTCAAAATGAAAATGTGTGATACAGGTATCAACCCTTTTTGAAATGGAGGTAATAATAGTTACTAAAATTAGGAGAGAGAAAAATGAGAACTGTGGTGAGTTCTCGTTTCATAGTATAAGTGGTTGGAAGTGTTGATGTATTATGTTGTATATTATCATTGTATATTGTTGTGCCTCCATTGGGGATGTGTTTACCCCCTTGCAGGATGTCTTAATTGTGTCTAGACCTTGAGGTACAACCTCTGTTGTAAGTCGTGATAATAGTCCCCAGTGTAACATCATGTAATGTGTATTTTGAGTCTCTCTGGGAGAAGTCGACCCTGTTAGGGAAGACATGTGGGACTCAGTATTATGTTTGGTCAGTGACTTGAAAGGGTATAAATAGGGAGGCTCTCTCCCTCATTTATACACACCTCACACTCTCAAGTTCACATGAGAGAGAGAGAGAGAGAGAAAGTAGGAGAGATAGATAGCTGTTGAATACTTCTTATTACTTCTTTTGATCATCTTACTATTCTGAGAAATTTTGTGTGGTTTTCTCCTTTATGGTTTCCTTGGTGAAAATATTTGTGTCTCATGTATCTTTTTTATCTTATGCATCTTGATGTACTTGTTATTCATTCAGGTAAACATCCTAGATAATCTAGAATCAGATCTAAAGAAAAACTAACAAGATTCAATCTCAAAATTTGGGGTAAACTAGAATTGCATCATATTGAAAATACGAAGAAATTGATTACAACCCAATGATATAGGTGAATCCATTTCCCCTTTTCTATAAACCATCCTTCTCCATCTATGCTAATGAATACCAAAAACTTGATGTGAAAACTAATCTATCTAGCCTCCAAATGATTTAGAATGCCTTTTCTTTTCTCTTTTTCCTCTTCTTCTTCACCTCATATTCCTTTTATTATATATCATTGGGGTTTGTGTTCCCAATCACTAACCATGAATGTGGCATTTAATTTTTTTTTTATGTATTTTGATTATTTTCTTCAAAACCCACTTTAAGTTTGTTTTCCAGGCATTTTTACCTATGGCAAGCATTCTTTCCACTCTAGGAGTTGTGGAAACTAGGTTTGGCCCTTAAGTAGTCTTGATCTTTAATTATTTAAAGAAACCCTTGTCTTCATATACTTCTTCCTTTGGGGAAAGCATTGGTCCGATGTGAAATCAAATCTCTCAATTTGTTCTAGATAATGTTCTTCATGTTGCAGGAAAAATGAAGATATGTTTTCAGACCATCATCCTCAGGGGTGTTAATTTTATTTTTAACAATGTTGATGTTATCCATGGTCTTAGCATCAGGGATACATTATACAAATCATTCTCCTAGATGGGCTCACAACCCAGGTAGGGAAGGGTCCCTTCATACTCGTAATTATTCATATGCATGGACTATGCATATTGAGGCTCAGATGCTTAGCCTTTATCTAGTCATGTGGATTAACAATGAGTGTCTAAAGGATAGAGGTCAAATTGCATACTCTATGTGGAGTGCTCCATAAAAAGAGTGATATATTCTAGCAGAATGAGTTGAATTGTCTATGTGAAAAGGGATTTCATCCCTTGTGATATAGACAAAGTCTAATATAATGTTGTATTCGACATTGGCTCTACGAAGTGTTTGGGACTTCTTAGAGTATGATCAAATCAACATTAGAGATCCACTAAATAATTTTATCGGAATGTGAGTAGTTCGACATCAACAAGGACAAATTTTATATGATTAAGAAATAACTAAATAATTCAATACAATCCATTGAATAAGTCCTAGAGAAAGCTGAAGGAAAGAAAGGGAAAAGCACCCTAGTAAAGCGGGGAACTTGGCCCCATAAGACAAAAGTACAATTTGTCCTTAAGAGATTAAATCAATTCAACTCAATAATAAAGAAAGAAGTGTTCTCACACTTCATTTGACACATTCACAACACATATCTTTGTCTCTACACAATTTCTCATCTTCAAGGAAGGCCTAACAAAGACAAGAAGCATAATTTTGGGCTTATCTTATTCTCTTATCTCTTGGAAGATTATCTACCCTTGTTATGGTTTCTTGTGAAGGAGGCGGAACCTCTCTTGTGTTAGGTATCAAATCCATGTTTGGTATTTTCCTTGAATTGAATTAATTTTATTATGAGAAAAGTTTGCTAGGTTTTCTCCGATTTGGGTTTCTCATGGTACTTTGTGTCTCTTGTGCATGGTTATCTTTCAATGATCCTTGTTTTTTATTTTTTACTATAAGTAAATATTGATATGTGGAGGAAATAAATGATTGAATAATTATTGCGAAATAATTATCAAGGATTAAAAATTGGATCAAAATTCAACAATAGAGTAGGGGAAAAAGAAAAAAGAATCATATTAACCCCTGTCTTCTAATTTTATAATTATGTGTGTGTATAAACTTATACTGTTCATCCTCTACTTTTTAATTCTTAATCCTACAAGTCTAAAATAAAGTTAAATTTAAAATATACTATTTTTTAGGGTAAAATCCCCACAAGTTGGGAAATAAGCCCTAAAATTGACAAAATATAGCAAAAAAGACGAAAAAAGGATCCAATTAGTGAAATAGTGAGAAAAATGGGGACATCATGTCCCAACTAACCCAAAAATTATGCGTATCCCTCAACGCACCCTTTTCCAAACCTGTATGCTCGATGGTGGAAGAACGACGTAATAGGACAAAACACTAGAGGAGTCTTTTTTGTGTTCTAAAAAGAATCCCAAGTGAGTGAAGAAGGTGTGCTAAATATGGTACAATAACCCTTTAAGAAGCACCATCACCTCTTCATAACAAAAACCAAGGTGGTCATGTGCCCTAGCGGGTCACCCCTAGAATCCTCACACACCAAACCATGGGCTTGAATCCCTGCAAGGTGGGGACATCCACACACCAAAGGAGCATTCAGTTGTTCCCCAAAGCCAAGTACTTCTAAGAGTGAAACAATGGAGTCTTGATCCATGACCAATCCAAGGGGACAACAACCTCTAATCCAAATATCCATAAAATTTAACTTAATTTGGCCTTTACAAATGGTTTCTTAACCCTTTCTTTAATTTTGGCCCTACTGGAATGTTGTAATAGCTTTTGAGGCGTAACACTCCCCATTGTTAATAAAACAACGTAGACCCAAGTCCTAGGCTCTATTAAGTGTTGAGAGGGATCAAATCTCTTGAGGTGGAAACCTATTCTTAGGTATTGCACTCAATGAGCTATTAACTTTGGTGTGTCCTATATATAGCCATTGATTTGATTCAAACCAAAAGACACATCTTTTTATTTAAGGTCCACATATAATATTTTTATTATTAATATTTAATATTATTTATGGTTTTAAAAACATCTCCCCATGCATGGTTTTAAAACCATATGCAAGGTCCCCCTAAAACCATGGGTTGTTTAGGAGGCCTTACACATAGTTTTAAAACCATTTGCAACGCCCTCCTAAACCATGTACAATAAAACCATGGGTTGTTTAGGAGGCCTTGCACATGGTTTTAAAACCATGCAAAGGCCCTCCTAAACCATGTACAATAAACCATGGGTTGTTTAGAAGTTTTTGCATATGGATAATTAATTTTTTACTTTTTTTATTGTTTTGTTAGGTAAGAACATTACAACATCTTCCCCATATTAGATTTTTTTTTTTGTAAACATTTATTTTGGCACATAATTAAAATTGATTTTTTAAAAATTTTTGTTGGCCTTCATGTGCTATGTTACTAATATTGGCCTCTAGCACATGAAGATTTGATGTTCCATGGAGATTTATCTCTTTAAGGATAAATAGACAATTTTAGCATAATGGATTAGTTAAACAAATATTAAAATTCTTTTTTCAATATTTGTTTCATGACAAAGTCCCTTTAATTACAAATAAATTAAAATAAATTCAATAATTATTCAAACGTCTGATCCAAGGGATGGAAAAGATTACTAACACCTTCTAGAAACATCACATATCCTTTCCAATCCGACTCATACCTAAATTCCACACCTAAAGGCCATTTACTCTTAATCATGATTAATTAGTAATTAGTGTTTAAATTATGATATTTAATGACAATTAGCGCATAATTGATGGTACTTATTGTAATTTCATTTGTTTGTCACTTAACGATTGTTTATCAATTCCAATGGATAACTAACACCTAATAACATGTAAATCATGGATAATTACCATTTTCCAATTAATTAAACATAGTAATTAAGAAAATGATTCCACAAGAACTAGTTAACTAGTTGTTCAATACTAACAACTAGTCTTGCATAAATTCGACACACAGCCATGCCAATGAACCAAAAAGTGAACCGAAAAACATTATACACATATTTCATCATGCATATACATCAAAATAAAGTACTTTTGCAGATATGATCTGAGTACATAAACGAAGGATATTTCAAGTTCAATCAATACAACTAGTTAGTAAACACTGCCATGAATTCAATCAAACCAATCGTACTGAGTTACGAGGAACATAGAGGTGAAGCTAAACATCTGGAAAATAACATTCTATAGCATAATTAAAGCACCAAGAACATAGCATATGGCTTTACATTCATCTTTTACCAAAAACAATGATTCAAATCCAAAACTATTTGCCAATTTCACTGCAATGTGCCTAGTTTTCAATTGAACTTTCCAAATGCCAAATGAAGAGAAATATCTGAATATTGTAGCTCATGTAAAGAATATAAGATATCACTTAAATTCATATGGCTGTAGCTTTCCACCCATATACATTCCATTAAAAAATCCACAAAATAAGTTAATTCTACTCATCCGAATTGACTAGTAATTCTAGGAATCACTGGAATATTTAAATCCACAACTCATAGAATAATTCAAATGCAACTACCAATGATATAAATAACATATTTTGTCCTTCATAACAAAGGCATATCTCATGCTAACATTTTTCAAACACTTCATATGCAAAGTCACAAATCTACACACAACAATTCCATTGAAAGAGCTGGAAATTGGAAGTTGATCTAGAATTTTGGTAAACATTTTCTCAACTGTCACATCCCCTCCCATCCACTAGAGAGAGAACGTGACCATTTCTGATACCTAATTGATGTAGGAGTATCCAACTCGAAATTCATTGAATTCTTTATGTAAATTGATGGATTCCCAATTTTTTTTGCAACAATCTATAGAGACATGAATTCATCTTGTGTTCACTCCATTCAAGTCTGTGTGTAAATTCTCTAACTTCTGAACAACAGAGAAATTGATATTTTCAGTGATAAATTCAACGATCTACGGAGAAATATCTCAGAGGAGATCGAACAACTAAGAAAGATCGTGACAGAAATCGACGGTCACAATCTGTTCCACATCTGGAAATAGATCAATGGCTGAGAATCAACCCGCAAGGATCAATGGTGCAAAAATATTGAGTTTGCGGAATCGAGGAAATATGGAAATTATGATCCCACATCCCGCATGAAAAATAGACCGTTGCGGATATAATTAGTTGCAAAAATAGAGATTGTGAAGCCGCATCCCGCATCTCGCATCTTGCAAGTTGCAGAAGGAAATCTATGGAGAATAGGATTTCCAGAAGGACGATTCCGCATCCCGCAAGTTGCGGAAAGAAAATTTCTGTCAGGAAATTCAGCCTGTTAACAGAAGTCTTGGACAGATTTGGTCATTCATGCCATCACCATTACGGGAAATCTAAGCCCCATAACATAATTTAAAAATGCATTGAAAGAAAACATACACAGATGCATACAATTGTAATTATACAGCAGAAGCAATTCAGCAATTCAACACATTAGGCATGTTCATCATATTTCATAAGCAAATACAAATGCAGATATCAGACAAGAAAACTTATATTGAAAGAAGCTTGTCCTACAACCAACTATGTCGTTGCAACGTTCCACCCAACCATAGGCAAGTGCGCTCATCAATCTCTCAGCTGCACTTCCACCCCCGAGCTGGGCATGAATCCCACAAGGAATAAGGGAACACTAGAAGACTCACACATAGCTAAGGATACAACAAAAACTCAGCCAAGCCAACACAGTTGGGTTTATCAGGCTACAAAGGAGCTAGAAAGGATGACTGCTAAGCTAGTGAGCTCAACCCTAGAGCTATGGACACTTGCACTAGATCTATCCTGACTTCTAAAACATCTACACACCCAACACAAGGAAGCATCCTCTTATATGCTACAAAATCCCTCAGGATATGCCTTCCATTCCAGTGCAATTTAGGGTGTGCAAAGAAGAAAACCATCCCCGTAGATCTGTCTGTGAGGTTACTTCTTACACTAGGTTCATCAAGCTAGTCAGACCCAATTCGCCTCCAAACCAGTTTAGACCAGGGAAAAATATGCACACACAACAAGATACAAAATTCATAAAATCGTAATTCTTTGCTGGCCATTCACTCCATAGCAGCAAAACGGATTTCTTGGGCATGCAAAAATGAGGAAACAATTGAAAAAATGAAGGATAAAAACCCCTGTAAGGTTCAGGTGTGTGAGAGCTCCACGTGAATGAAGGATGGATGATCAAAACATCTTGCAGCTCCCCCAAAATATGAGGGAAGATGAAAATGTGAATGCATGAGGGAATGGGCATATGTTTTTGGGTGCTTTATTGCCCATGAAGTCAAAAGATGTTTTTCAAAAATGGGTGCTCTGCCCAATTCAAATTTTTTTCCATACTCTTCTCATTCCCATGGAATAACTACCTCAACCAAATTCTGGCAGAAATAAATGATTGGGGAAAAGACAAGAAATGGTTCAAGGTTAAACAATCCCCCCCTCCCCTTATCCTTAGGAAATCATGCCCCCATCTCATTATTTGTTGCATTGGCATAGCTGGTTGTGGGGTTTTTAATTAAATTGCATATTTACATGATGTCTAAAATTATAATGTGTCGGCTAGCACAAAATACCATCGACATCGATTTTAATTGCCAAAACATAAAATGCTAAATCAATGGTGGGGAGTTTGCCTTTTTCTCCACACCATGATTAATTACAACATTTTCATCATATATATTTAATGCAAATGGGGTCAAAACTGGGGTGTTACATTCCCCTCCCCCTTCAACTGCACTGTCCTCAGTGCTTTACAAAATTGAACAAAAATTCTACACTGGTATCGCCTCAGTGCTCTGCAAAATTGAAAAAAAATGGATGTGCCAATTGCATGGCATCCTACAGCTCCCATGTAGCCTCTTCATGACTGTAGTGCTCCCATTGCACCTTTACCTGCCCTATGGATCGATTCCGGAGCATTGTGACCTTCCTCTCAAGGATGCGCATTAGCTCGATTTGGAACTCTCCCTCGGGTTCCACCTAAATCACATCCAATTTATCACATGGTTAGGATCATGTACATATCTCTTAAGCAAAGAAACATGAAAAACATTAAGAGCCCTAGTGCTAGAAGGAAATGGAAGTCTATATGTAACTGGCCTTATTCTTTCAAGCACTTCAAACGACCCACAGTATCTAGGTGACAACTTGGCACAACTTCCAAGATTCAAGGAACTCTTCTTTCCCCTCACTCTGAGGTAAACATGATCCCCAACACTAAACTCTTTGTTCACCCTATGCTTATCTGCATAGCTTTTCTGTTTGTCCTGGGTTGCTTTTAGATTCTGCCTAATTTTTACAACCTCCTGCTCCATCTCTTTGAGAAATTCTGGGCCACGTACAATCCTATTCATTGGATTATCCCAAGTCACTGGCGTTGTACACCTCCTGCCATACAAAGCTTCATATGGATTCATCCCCAAGGATGCATGTTGTCCATTGTTATAAGAAAACTTTACCAAGTGTAAGTAATCTTCCGACTTGGTTGGTTTGTCCATCACATACATGTGAAGCATGTCTTCAAGCACCTGGTTAACTCTCTCTGTCTGCCCATCTATCTGAGGATGGTAGGTAGTGCTGAAATTCAACTTTGTACCCAAATCTACAAACAACCCCTTCCAAAAATTGGAAGTGAACTTGACATCTTTGTCAGAGACTATTTCCTTAGGAAATTTGAAAATCTCCTTCATGAAGATCTTTGCAATGTCAACAGTCTTATGCGTAGACTTAACCAGTATAAAATGTGCTGCCTTTGTCAACTTGTCCACCACAACCATGATGGAATCATGTTGTCTCCAAGTCATTGGAAATCCTGTAATAAAATCCATGGAATTAACTTCCCATTTACATTCTAGAACTAGAAAAAGCTGCAACAAACCTGTTGGGTGTTGGTGCTCAAGCTTCACCTGTTGACATTTCATGCACCTTGAAATATATTCAGCCATGTCCTTTTTTCATTCCTAGACAAAAGTACTGCTTTCTAGCTGTAGAAATTTTCTTTTGATATCCTGGGTGACCAGAATATGGAGCTTGATGGATCTAATCCATAACAACCCTCCTCAAATATGCTACATTTGGAATGTAAATTATGTTCTTATAGGTAATAAGTCCATCTTCTTCCAATTTAAATCCCTCATACTTCTTTCAAAGGCTTTGTTGCTGCAATTTGTCCTTGACCTGGGCATACAATTCATCTTCAACAACATAATTAACAATCTGTGACCTCAACTCCTATTGGAAAATACTAATGGATTCCACATGCATTTCCTACACCTTCCTGCTGAGTGCATCAACTACCTTATTCTCTTTTCCCTTTATGTGCTTAATTTCAAAATCAAACTGACATAAAAACTCTAGCCATCTGGCTTGCCTAACATTTAGAGTAGGCTGATCAAACAAATACTTCAGACCACAATGGTCTGTCCTTATCTCAAATCTTCTGCTCATCAAGTAATTCCTCCACATCTTGAGAGCTTGTGCTATGGCTGCAAGTTCCATATCATGAGTGGCATAGTTCTTCTCATGCTCCTTCAACATTCTTGACTCATAACATATTACGTGGTTGTCTTGCATAAGAACTCCTACAATTCCTTGACCACATGCATCAGTACACACCACAAAATATTTCTTTGGTTCTGAAACTTTCAATACTGGTGCAATTGTGAGAAGATTCTTCAACTATTGGAAGCTTTCTTAACACCTTGATGTCCATTCAAAATTTATCCCCTTCCTTTGCAAAGAAGTGATGGCATGTGCAACCTTGGAGAATACTTCTATGAATATCCTGTAGTATCCTACAAGTCCCATAAAATATCTTACATTTGTCACATTTATTGGAGTATGCCAATTCATAATGTCTTCAATCTTTTTAGGGTACACAGATATACCCTCTTCTTAGATAATGTGACCCAAATACTGAATTCTATCTTTATAGAAGTCACACTTGTTCAACTTTGCATACAAATGATTCTCCCTGCATAATTGCAATGTCAATCCCAGATGCTCTTCATGCTCTTCTCATTCTTAGAATAAATAAGAATGTCATCAAGGAAAACAAGAACAAACTTGTCTGAATACCTGATGAAGACACTATTCATAAGACACATAAATGTAGCTGGTGCATTTGTGAGACCAAATGGTACCACTACAAACTCATAATGTCCATACCTTGTTCTGAAGGTTGTCTTATGAATGTCTTGATCCTTGATTCTCACTTGATGGTAACCAAACATCAAGTCAATCTTGGAAAAATACCTTTGCTCCTCTCATTTGATCAAAGAGGTCGTCAATTCTAGGCAAAGGACATTTTTTCTTCACAGTGACTTTACTTAGATGTCTGTAATCAATACACAATCTGAGTGTATCATCTTTCTTCTTCACAAACAGAACTGGTGCTCCCTAAGGAAACACATTCAGCCTGATATAATTCTTCTCCAACAATTCTTGCAACTGCATCTTCAGCTCTAGCATTTTTGGTGTACTCGTTTTGTAGGGTGTCTTGGACACTGGTGCTACTCCTAGCACAAGCTCAATTTTGAAATAAATGTCTCTCTTTGGAGGAAGCCTTGGAATCTCATCAGGAAAAGCATCCTTGAATTCCTGCAACACATGAAATTCCTCCAACCTAGTAGTTTCATTCTCTCTTTCCTCCACAATATGGGCTGCATACAATTGGAAACCTTTCCTACAAAACTTCTTCAACTGCATTGCTGATATATGCCTCAAAGAAATCACCTTTGGAATGCCTCTCACAACTATTAGGTTCCCTTCTTCATCCATGCATTCAAAATTTTTATTATAATATTCGAGCTTTACCCCGTGAGCTTCTAACCAATCCATTCCAATGAGAACATCATAGGAACCAAGTGGTAGAACATTCAGATCTACACAAGTGACCAATCCATTCATCACCAATGGACATTTCTCTACCACTTCACTAACCTTTCTCTTAGTCCCAGTGGCTAGCTAAACTAACCATGATTTGCTATGCTTTACTTTCTTAAAAGCACAAATCTCCACTACTCTAGGAGTAATGTAACTGTGAGTAGAACCAGGTTCAATCAAAATAGAAATGGATTGCTCAACAATCTTACCTGCAACTTCAACCACAATTGAATGGCAATCTTCCTAGTGGTCCTCTAGTGCTGCATCAATCCTAGGGACGACCCTTTCTACTTGACCCACTGTTTCTTCCTCTTGAATGTTGTAAGATGGCCTTGCATTCTCATTCTTAAGTGGACAATTCCTGCGAATGTGGGGTCCTCCACATTACTAACATTGGAGTGGTTCTTTGTTCTGTTGTGGATTTCTTGGATTTTCTCCCACCAATCTAGCTGAATACTTCTCAACTTGGTATGGATGCTTCTATTGATTCTTGAAGTTATAAGGTTTGAAACCTTTATTCCTTTGGTCAGACTTCTCATTCTTCTTATCCTTCCATGTCTTATGTTAATCATGGCTGCCTTTGCTTTTCTCATAGCAATACTTCGCTTTCCTTATCGCTTCTTCTAGAGTTCCAGGTTCATAAAACTCAATTCTATCTTTGTAAGACTGAGGAAATCCACTTAGGAAACGCTGGATTTTCACTTTTTCATCTTTGATGTACCTAACATACCTCAATAGCTCCAAGAACTTGTTTGCATACTCTTCCATGGTCTGCTGTCCCAATCTTAGCTCATGGAATTCTTTGATCTTATCATCATAGTACCTGTGAGAGAGGTACTTCTGCTTGAAATACTTCTGGAAATTTTTCCACACAATCTTCCTTTCATTAATCTTTTTCACTTTCCTGAAGTGCTTCCACGATATGGATGCTCTTCCAATCAAGTTGAATATGGCTACCCTAGCCTTCATATTTCTAGAGTTCTAGGACTTGGAAATATTTCTTCATCCCAAGAAGCCAAGCTTCAACTTCTTGACCATTCTTTATCTCACCATTGAAGGTAGGAGGCCTTTATTTCTTAAATTCATCACGTGAACGGTTCTGGTAGCACCTCTTTCTCTTATTCTCGTGAGAAGAAGAACTTGAACCACTAGTGGATCCTTCAGAGTCATATGACCCACTAAGAGATCTCTTTCTTATTCTAGCAGTGCTTTTAATTCCTTTTGGTCTTACTGTCTAGGGGGACGACAGGGGTCAAAGGGGATTTCCCCATTATGGATTCCCTGCGCCATTGTAGGGAAGGTCGAGGGAAACCCCTTGTTTTTTTTGTAAATCCTTCGATTTCACACCCGGGGCATAACTTCATTTCCATTTTTTCCAACTTTCTAGCCCCTGCAATCCCTGCTGAAAACCTGCTGAATTTATTTGATGAACACAGAGGTGGATTTCTCATGGCCCCTTTGAGGCCTAAAGCTGCAACATGAGCTTTGATACCACACTGTCACGTCCCCTCCCATCCACTAAAGAGAGAACACGCCATTTCTGCTATCTAATTGATGCAGGAGCATCCAACTCGAAGTTCATTGAATTCTATATGTAATTTGATGGATTCCCAATTTTTTTTGCAGCAATCTATAGAGACATGAATTCATCTTGCGTTCACTCTATTCAAGTCTATGTATAAATTTTGTAACTTCCCAATATTAGATAAATTGATCCTGCTAGTGATCAATTTGAGGATTTACGAAGAAAGATATCAGAGGAGATCGAACAACGGATAAATATCGCGACAAAAATCGACAGTCACAATTTGTTCCACATCTGGAAATAGATCAATGGCTAAGATTCAACCCGCAAGGATCAATGGTACAGAAAGCTTGAGTTTGCGGAATCAGGGACATATGGAAATTGCGATCCCGCATCCCGCATTTCGCATCCCTCATGCAGAATAGACTATTGCAGATATAAATAGTTGTGGAAATAGAGATTGTAAATTCGCATCCCGCATCCTGCAAGTTGTGGAAGGGAGAGTTACGAAAGGAAATATGTGGGGAATAGAATTTACAGAATAACGTTTCCACATCCCACATCCTGCATCCCGCATCTTGCAAGTTGCAAAAGGAAAATTTTTGTCAAGAAATTCAGTTTGTTAACAGAAGTCTTGGACAAACTTGGTCATTCAAGCCATCACCAATCCATGCAATCTAAGCCCCATAACATAATTTAAAAATGCATTGAAATAAAACATAAATTCATCAATTCAACACATTAGGCATGCTCATCATATTTCATTAAGAAAATACAATACAGAGATTAACATAGACAAGAATACTTATCTTGAAAGAAGCTTGTCCTGCAACTAGCTATGTCACTGCAACGTTCCACCCAACCATAGGCCAGTGCACTCATCAATATCTCAATAGCACTACCACCCCCGATCTAGACATGATTCCCACAAGGAATAAGAGAACACTAGCAAACTCACACATAGCCAAGGATACAACAAAAACTTAGCCAAGCCAACACAGTTGGGTTTATCAGGCTGCAAAGGAGTTGGAAAGGCTGACTGCTAAGCAAGTGAGCTCAACCCTAGAGCTATGGCCACCTGCACTAGATCTATCCTAACTTCTAAAACATCTACACACCCAACACAAGGAAGAATCCCCTTCTCTACTACATAGTCCCTCAGGCTATGCCTTCCCTTCCACTGCAATTCAGGGTGTGCAAAGAAGAAAACCATCCCCCTAGATCTATTTGTGAGGTTCCTTCTCACACTAGGTTTGTCAAGCTAATCAGACCCATTCCCCTCTAAACCAATTCTGACCAAGGAAACATATGCACACACAGCAAGATACGGAATTCACAAAATCGTAATTCTTTGCTGGTCGTTCACTCCATAACACCAAAACGAGTTTCTTGAGCATGCACAAATGAGGAAACAACTAGAAATGTGAAGGATAAAACCCCCCGGAAGGTTCAGCTATGTGAGAGCTCCACGTGAATGAATGATGGATGAATAAAATGTCCTACAGATCCCCCAAAACGTGAGGGAAGATGAAAACATGAATACATGAGGGAATGGGAATACATTTTTGGGTGTTTTCTTGCCCATGAAGTCAAAACACGTTTTTAAAAAATGGGTGCTCTGCCCAATTCAAATTTTTTCCCATACTCCTCCCATTCCCATGCAATAAGTACCTCAACCAAATTCTGGCAGAAATAAATGATTGGGGAAAAGACAAGAAATGGTTCAAGGTTAAACATCCCACCCCCTATCCTTAAGAAATCATGCCCCCATCTCATTATTTGTTGCATTGACATAGCTGGTTGTGGGTTTTTTAATTAGATTGTATATTTACATGATGTCCAAAATTATAATGTGTCGGCTAGCACAAAATACCATCGACATTGATTTTAATTGCCGAAACATAAAACTCTAAATCAATGGTGGGGCTTTTGCCTTTATCTCCACACCATGATTAATTACAATATTTTCATAATATACATTTAATGCAAATGGGGTCAAAACTGAGGTGTTACACCAACACTACCAAGAATATTTCTCCTCACATTCTCGCAAAAATTTCAATTTATTTTTCAGACATATACATAAAATTAACACTCAGGCATTTTTACAAACACTTCATGTGATAATTCTCCAAACTATGCCAAACAGTCCGATCGAAGAACTAGTTTTCAAATAAAAGGTAGAAGAATCAAAGAGAAGTGTCTTAAACCGTTCCAAGGATACTGTACCATAAAAATACACATTATAAAATGAACGTGGGCATAAATATCATTTATGTAGCAGAAGAACCAAATAATTATTTCCTCAAACATCTTGCACACAAAGTCCCAAAAACTAGTTTCCAATTCCTTCATAATATTTACTTGCATAAATATATTGAATTCTATGAGAAATTTCTTCCATAGATAACTCATAAGTTTCATAAAAAAATTTCATGTGCATCCATAATTAAATCATATCAGATCCAAGTAAATTAAATAAACATAAGATAAATCACTTATCTTATCAATGCGCAACTGGCATCATCCAGACCACATTCTACCTAGCCTTTGGCACTGCCAAGCCAAATCTCACTTTGGTAGGCCACCCCTGAGCTGAGGCCACTGATACACAATAGAGGTGCACTGAAGAATAACTCAATTATCAACTTTAGAATCCAAAACTCTATTTCTCACCACATACTTCCTCTTCCACCCAACTACTAGGTGAAATGGTAATCCAGACCCCTTAGGCCATCCAGATATCACCATTCACCATTAGGATTTATGTGCAGTTCAAGGACAAAGCCAAGTAGTGGAAACAGAGGAACATCAAAGGTATGAAGAACCATAATCAACAACCATCCAAAATAACCATGAAAAACAACCCCTAACCAAGGATCTCAAACATGGATTTATAGACCAAAGAAGGTAATTCTAACTCAATGGTTCAAAATCAAACCATGGTGACCCAAATTGAGTTAATTTAAGGGGGATAACTCAAACTTAAGAGGTTAACTCTAATCCAACCCAATTAATTCTGATTTCAAGGAGAGTGACTCCAAGCTACTCTACCCAATTCCCATTCATGTGTGGACACATCATCCTTGAAGAGGAATCAAAATTAGTGAGGTGAGGTGTCACACAAGCCAAGGAATCTTCCCAAAATATAAAATGGGGTTACACAAGAATTTACACAAGATTTACACAAGGATTTGTACAAGTATTTACACAAGGAGTTACATAAGTATTTATACAACTTTTGAGGTGTTAAGGCTAAAAATAGCCTCTAAGAAAACACTTGCGCAAATGGGAGTTACAAAACCAAGTGTTACCTCCACAAAGGAGTTATAAAACCACTAAAGGGGCTCAATCAACAACTGGAACCCACCCAAACACTAAGGAGGTCCACTAAATCATGAATTAGGCTCAATAATACCGACATAGGATAAATTAATCAAAAGTTGGGTCCTTTGTACAATGCTTGGGTGATCATGAATTAATAAACCCACTAAGGCATAAATATGGACCAATATCAACCAAAAAAATTATAAAGTGCTAGGAATGTCCCCATTCCCCCTCTCATTGTGGATCTAGGTCTCCCATACTCTTTTAGTGGTCCTTGATGTGCCAGTTGTTTTCATTAATTAATTATTTACAAAAAAATGTCTGTAGGTTTTTAAAGACCCTTTTTTCGGCACCATGTTCCACAATAATAAACAATTACAAGTTACATATGTATGGGGCATAACACACGGGATATTACATCCCCGCCCCCCACCTTAAACCATGTGCCTCGATGCATAATACATACATGCTTTTACAACTTTCAAAATGATCACTACCTTAATCTTTCAAGTAGTCTTTCTCGGAACTCCTCTTTCGAGAAACCACAATACTTCCCATTACTACTTTCTTGTTTATCTCCATTGCCTATGGGATGTGACTCCCTTCAACTAACTCATTCCTCAAGATATCAACATCCCATTTCCTGGCCTTTTGTGCAAGAACCAAGACAAGCAGCAAGGGTGAATCTTCAATCCCCATTATAGGATCTTCAAATATACACAAAGATACATTCACCTGAAAACTATATTTCAATCAATCATATGATTAACATAAGGTATAAAAATATATGATACATGATATAAGAGTATTCTTTAACAACTAACCCATGTAGATAGAGATAACATAAATCAGCCACCATGGAACCTATACTAAAAACAACAACATACATAGGACATGAGAGAATACTTATCTCAAATCTGGGAAACTAGCTTCAATGGGACAATGTTCCTCCCACAAGAAGAGCACAATCAGTTTATAAAATCTCAGAGCCACCTCTTCTGAGAACCACAATGCTTCCCACTACTACTTTCATGTCCGTCTCCACCGCTTACAGGGTCACCATCCCATTTCCTGGCTTCTTGTGCAAGAACCTGGACTAGTAGAGTGATATGATGGGAGCAAAGGGGTGAAAATCCACCAGACTACCTCTTTGGAAATGGATACTAGACTACTCTCTGAATGAATCCAGGAACTCAGTCCCAACATCTAAACCATATTCTTCAACAAAGGTACTTGAAAATAGAGATGCTTCTTTAGCAATGATGCTTTTTCACATTCCCAACAAACACATGGTTAGCAATAAACATATATATTTTTCAAAAATATTCTTAAAATACATCTTTCAAGAAATAAAAGTTCTAATTAATTACATGAAATACTTTAGTATATGCAAGGTACTCTAGATATAGATACTTCTTCAACAAAATACTTGAAATGCATCTAACTAAATCTTATTTTAATCAATTTCAATAATATGAAATTAATCTAATATACATGAAATGTGTTCAGATTAGTCAATCAAATGATATGCATTACCAAGATTCTATTGCATGATTTATCACTCAAATAATTTTCCTACCAGGATGCATGAAGTGCCACCAATATATTTTCCAACAAGATGCATGAACTATCACTATGATATTTTACAAAGATGCATTTCAACAAAGGTATTTAATATACTACAAGGATACCCAAGTAAGATACTTTAATCAAAGATCACAAGGATATATTTTCTTTCAACAAGATCCCTGGATAGTTTCCTAATAAAGATACTAGTACAATAGTCTACACAATTAGTATTGAATATATAAGGATACATGAAGTTCATCTTCAATAAAGGTACATGTATCATACTTAATCAGTGACACGATTAGTACTTACTTTTCAACAACGATATATGAAATACCACCAAGTTATTGCCAGTATACCTTTTAGTAAAAACACAATATACTTTTCTAATGAAGATCACAAGGATGAGTATTTTCAAAGATCAATTCTAAACTAACTAAGAACCAAAAAGAGCCATAACGACATATTACTTTTCATCTCAACACAAAGCATGATTCTTCTTAGAGATCATTCAAAAAGCGATTATTCATCAACTAATATCAATCATACAACAACCTTCATGCATGCATCATCCATATAGACATCAATTAGAATACATCAATTAGAATACACAATCGAAATACATTGACTAGGGTTCATTAAGAATTTTTTTATTATCATAAGACATCAATCAGAATACATCAACCAACATACATCAATTGGAATACATTAATCGAAATACACAATCATAATACATCAACCAGGATTCATCAAGCAAAAGACAATGATCATAATACAACAATCGGAATACATCAACCAACATACATCAATTGGAATACATTAATCAAAATACACAATCAGAATACATCAACCAAGATTCATCAAACAGAAGACAATGATCATATTACATCAATCAGAATACATCAACCAACATACATCAATTGAAATACATTAATCAAAATAAACAATCATAATACATCAACCAGAAGAAAATGATCCAGAATAATACATAATCCAGAATACATAAACCAAGATGCATCAATCCTACACATAACAACCATAACAACCAAGGACAACCAATAATAGCCATACATACAATGTTGACAATGTCATACAAGTATCAACCATTAATGAACCAAACATGCTACCACCAAAATA
Organism: Pseudotsuga menziesii; assembly: GCA_001517045.1. NCBI lineage: Eukaryota > Viridiplantae > Streptophyta > Pinopsida > Pinales > Pinaceae > Pseudotsuga > Pseudotsuga menziesii. The sequence goes on along the minus strand of LPNX010197639.1, from coordinate 109,160 downwards.
TTCTAATATTCTACAATAAAAATAATTACTAGCTATACAACACATTATCATACACTCATACCATGAACCATATTTACTATTACTATGTATTCTATAGATGCACCCGTTTTGTTTACATACATATTATAATTATTCAATCATATATAGTATTATTATTAATCATATACACAACATATTAGTCATATAACCTAAATATTCCCTATTTAATATACTCATAGAATTATTATGTTATACCATAATATCAATACAATTATAGCAATAATTGCATACCCAATACTGTCATATTTGATACGTATTTTAACATATATACTAACATAACACTCTTGATCACACTATATTTCCTAATATTTCCAAACTCTTAAATACTTCCAAGCACTTTAAAATATTCGAAAATACTTCCAATCACTTCCAAATACTTCCATATACCTCCAAATACCTCCAAACACCTCCAAAAACTCAAACACTTCCAAACACCTCCAAATTTTACACTTGCGTCATTACATATGTT
>LPNX010197639.1:86712-104111 GCA_001517045.1 Pseudotsuga menziesii | reverse complement strand
GGATTTGAACTCTCCTTCCATTGAATATATGTTGAATAATTTTAAGGATCACTCTCACAAAGGAACTTGACATATTTACTCACCACCACCTTTTTGGTGATAGGTTAAAAGGCTTATAAGTCTTGTGATGTTCATTATAACCAGTGAAGATACATCCCTCACTCCTTTTGTCCAACTTTTTTTTGACTTCTTCAATTTCTTCTGGTAGCTCCATCTTCAAGATTCAGTCTTCTCCAATATGATATGTGTGTGCTTTCCACTTTGTGAAAAGGATTACCAGAACAAACTTACTTAGAATTGGATCAAATTTTCTTTTTATACCATGATAAATTTAGAAAAATAGAGAATCATAAAGGATAGAACACATGTGGGTAGATTGATTTCCTTCTCATTATTACTTGGAAGTGTTAATATTTCATATGCTTAGCTAGATATCATTACTGTTTAATCCAAATTCACAACAATAGCATATGCAAAATCACTGAAAGAAACACAATCACAAGGTAGACATAGTATTTATCTATTCAGACACTAATTACTAGGTGGGCATATTAAAATGTATAGATACCATTCAACATTGAAATACCTTGCCAGTAAGTCAGTGTTTGGGGGGGGGGGAGATTTTCCAGCGGCTTATCCTTTTTTCAGGAATTTGACTTTGAATTCATTGTTAAACCCTGTTGACTAAATTCAAGACTAGACCATATGTCGAGATAAAAAGTGGAGAAGAACGTGGTAACCTCGGCAATAGTCTCCCTGATGCGCATATATTTACAATAACAATGTTTGATGATCAATACAAAGACATCATACAATTTTTTAGTACAGGTTATGTGCTAGCTGAATTTATCACTGCACAGAAGAAACAATTGGTTGTTTATGCTGTAGACTTTTAGTTAATCGCTGGACAATTATACAAAATGGGTGTTGATGAAATTATTCATCGTTGCATCTTGGAACACGAGCAACCGATGATATTGAATGAAGTACATGTTGTTGCAGGAGGCCATTACACTAGAAGAGCTATGGTGAAAAATTTATTACAAGCAGGATTGTTGTAGCCCACCATGCATGCAGATGCCTAAGAATATTGTCACAACTATAATGTTTGTCAAAGAACTGGAAATCCATTGCAATGAGATGAAATTCCATTGGTACCACAAATAAATCTACAGGAATTTGATAAATGGGCCATTGATTTTGTGGGTCCAATTAGTCCAACAAGGAAGCATATAGTTCCAAGGTATAAATTACTGCAACCGACAACCATTTGAAAATGTCATGACGAGATTCAAATTCCCAATTTTTTTTTATAAGAAACCAAGGCACAAACTTTGTTAACAAATTAATTGATGAACTAATGGAGGAATTCCAGATCCAACATAGAAAGACAACACCATATCACCCTCAAGCGAACAGTGTTATCGAATCATTTAACAAAATACTGGAGAATGCGTTGATGAAGATTTGCACTATCCAACAAGACGAATTGGATTAGAAAATTTCTGCAGTGATGTGGGCATATTGCACGAGTTGTAAGAAGTTGATAGGACAAACCCCATTTCGATTGGTATATGGGAAAGAAGTTTTCATGTCGATAGAATATATTGTACCCAGCTTTAGGATTGTTGTAATCACAAATATGATAGATGTTGGTGTTTTCGAAGAAATACTGTTGCAAGTGGTATAGTTGTAAGAAGAACGTTTTGTCACATGATATCATCAAAACATTGAAAAAAAAAGACAGAAATAATGACATGATCGCCACATCAAGAATAAACAATTTCAAGTCGGAAGACTTGTTCTTCTCTATGATAACAAATTCCTTAAGCATATGGGTAAGTTAAAAACAAACTGGTTAGGACCGTATGTTGTAATTCAAATCACTGTTGGAGGTGCAATGCAATTGCAAAAGTTTGATGGAACACTTGTCAAGGGAATGGTAAATGGAAGTCAGTTAAATCCCTTTTTAGGACAATCGTGACTCATTCGATAATTATTTCACAATAATTCTTCAATCATTTATTTCATCCACATTTTCATTGCATATCAATATTTACTTAGGGTAGAAAATAAAGACAAGGAGCATTGAAAGATAACCATGCACAAGGGATACAAAGTACCTTGAGAAACCCAAATGGGAGAAAACCTAGAAAACTTTTCTCAGAAGAAATTAATTCAATTCAAGGACAATACCAAACATGGATTTGATCCCTAGCACAAGGAAGGTCCCCCCTCCTTGAAAAGAAATCCTAACAAGGGTAGATAATCTTCCAAGAGATAAGAGAATAAGATAGGGCCCACAATTATGCTTATTGCCCTTGTTAGGCCTTCCTTAGAGGTGAGAAACCATGTAGAGAAGAAGATGTGTGTTGTGAATGTGTCAAATGAAGTGTGAGAACACTTATATTTATATTCTTCAGTCGAATTGATTTACACTCTTAAGTTCAACTTGTACTTTTGTCTTTTGGGTCAAGTTCCCCCTTTTAGTGAGGCATTTTTCCCTTTCTTTCCTTCAACTTTCTCTAGGACTTATTCAATGGATTATATTTACTTATTTAGTTATTTATTAATCATATAAAATTTATTGTTTTTTATGTCTAACTTGTCGGATGCCAATCAAATTCTTCAGGAGATCTCTAATTTTGATTTGACCATACTCTAAGAAGTCCTGGACACTTCGTAGAGCCAATGTAAAATACAACATTAGATTAGACTTTGTCTATATCACAAGGGATGAAATCCCTTATCACATAGACAAGTCAACTCATTATGCTAGAATAGATCACTCTTGTTCTGGATCACTCTACATAGAGTATGCAATGTGACCTCTAATCTTCAGACACTCATAGTCAATCCACATGACTAGATAAAGGCTAAGAATTTGAGCCTCAATACACATAGTCCATGCATATAAATAATTAGGGATATGAAGGGGACATTCCCTACCTGGGTTGTGAGCCCATCTTGGAGAATTATTTGCATAGTGTCTCCCCGATTCTAATGCCATGGAGAACATCAACACAACAATAAAATTAACACCCCTAAGGATGATGGTATGAAAACAAATCTTCATTTCTCTCACAACATTAAAACTAGAATCTGGAACAAATTGAGAGCTTTGATCTCTCATCGTACCACTGCTGTGCCAAAGGAAGAAGTATGTGAATACAAGGGTTTATCTAAATAATTCAAGATCAAGACTACTTAAGGGCCAAAACCTAGTTTCCACAACTCCTGGAGTGGAAAGAATGCTTGTCATAAGTTACAATTCTTGAAAAACGAAGCAAAGTGGGATTTTTGAAGAAAATAATCAAAATCCATCAAAAATATTAAATCCCACATTCATGGTTAGCGGTTTGGAGCAAAAACTCCAATGATATATAAGAAACACATATGAGGTGAAGAAGAAGAGGAAAAAGAGGAAAGCAAAGGCATGCTAAAGAATTTGGAGGTTAGATAGATTATTTTTCACATCAAGTTTTTGGTAATCATTAGCATAAATGGTTAAGGATGGTTTAGTGCAACGGGGAAACATATTCACCTATATCATTGGGTTGTAATCAATTTCTTCCTATTTTCAATATGAAGCAATTCTAGTTTCCCCCAAATTTTGAGATTGAATGTATGTATTTTCATCTATTTTGTTCAAGATTTGGTAGATATTTTTCAAGTTTTTTCAAAGTTTTCAAGAGTTAGAGGTAAGTAAACAGAAATAAAGCTACAAATGGAGGACTAAAGGCCATGGATGCTCAAGCAAGGTGATCTTCTATGAAAGAAACCCTTCAAGAGGTTATCTCCTTTCTTTCTCCCCTCTCTACTCTTTGAAAAAACTTAGGAATCTTAAGAAAATTTCAAATTATTACATGTATTTATATCGATTAGGAATCACCCCCATATAGTAAAGGATAGAGAATTTTGTAGACACAACCTTGCAATAATCTCTACTAACAAACACTCCCTATCAACGAGAGATACATTATGCATCACACCAAGTTACTTACTTGGTGAGAATTCCCATGCATCTTCATATGTGCAGTACTTGTACCGCATCTATACTGTGTGTATTACAACTGCATTTCACATTTCATTTAGTCAATCCATTACCATACAAATTATCATGGTAATTTTCTCATGAGCGGAAATTTAATTTCTTATCTGTAAAAAACATCTCAATCTATGGAACATTGATATTACATGAATGTATGTCACTTAACTGTAGGACAATTAAAATTCCTAGGACATTCACCTCATGTGAATTTTTTCTACTTATGTTTAGGATCATTACAATGTCTAGTCCATCCACCTCATGTGAATGTCCATCGCTCATTTGTACAACCATCATGGTGCTACTCATCTGTCAATATTCCATCTCACTCAAAAAGGGATTCTCTATCATGCCAAGCTTATCCTTGAAGTATACAAACTTTTCCTTGGGAAAAGGCTTGGTGAGAATGTTGGCTATTTTCTTGTTTGTGGATATGTACTAGAGCTTCATTTCTCCATTTTGCATCATGTATCAGATAAAGTGGTATTTGATCTCAATATGCTTCAACCTATCATGGAACACTACATTTTCGAAAGCCTTGACATAACTTTTATTGTTACAGTGTATCACAGTCATATTTAACTCCTGATCAAATAACCCTGGATGAAGCTTTTGAAGCCACACTAATTCGGGACTTGGAACACTATGTATATAATAATCTACTTTCTCTATACTGAGTGTGACAAAGGTCTTCTTATTTCCAAACCAAGTTATCATTGATGATCCCAAGTTGAAGAAACATACCAAGATTCTATTTATGTCCACTACACTCCTCTTAATCAAAATTTGTATATCTTTTGTAGCTTCACTTCATCACCTGAGGCATCTCTTAGATCATATCCAAATGCACCACGTAGGTACATCATCACATTCTTTGTTGAAACCCAATATGCATGCCTCATATCAACAATAAATTGGCTTAGGAAATTCACAACAAATCAAGTATCAATCTTGTTGTTAATCAAGTACAACAAGGATCTAGTCAACTATCCACCAAATATGAATCTGAAGCAGAATCACTTAGCTTCTCCATAATTTTCATCGTTGTAGGATCATGTGAATTTGAATTTGAATAAGAATTACTCACATTCTCCATATTTTTACGTCAAGGGATCCACTGGATTTGAATCAGAAGCAAAATCACTCAGCTTCTCTAGATATTTGTCCATAGGTATACCCATAGACTTGAAGTCAATCATCTCGAATCTCTTGGGATCTCAACTATGTACTCCCTCTATCTGAGTAATATCTCATTTCTTCTCTACCACACTTCTAATATCAATAAGTACTATATTAGGGTAATACTCTTCATCTTGAACTTAGAGGCCAAATCCCTTTTGTACTCGACACTAATATTATTTGTACACGTAATGGAACATGATCCACTAAGTAGTTGACAGTGTTTTTTGATGTCGACAGATTCATCATCGACTTCAATGATTATGCACCTCGACATGTATCATCGACACCGACAATCGACATGAATATGAAATATTGTCTCTCCATCTTCTAGTCGTCTGTAATGATTGAACTTTTGAATCATTCCAACTTCTCTTATAACTGAACGTAACATGAAGAAAACCCAAGTGTTCTCAACACTCTTTTGAAGCATGTACATTATTGTATTATACATGCAAGTAATAGAGCAATAATGAAGTAACAGAGATTGGTTCAAATTCTTGCATATTGTATGTGTGTGTGCATGTTTCTATGTGTACTATATTTCCTGATTTTATTATTATTATTATGCTTCCGTCATAATAGTACTTGATTCATTCAGTCGAACTATTGTCCCTATCATGAACCTAGGCACCCCGATCATTGGTACCAGAGCTTATTCATGCTTAAGCTGTGTGTAGACACTTCTATCTAGGTTACCTCAGTTCTTCTTGTTCAAACACACTCACAAACTCAACAATTCAACAAGAAACTAAATTCGACTTCAAAGTATATATCTACTCACACCACTAGACCGAAGATACCATGAGAAACAAAAAAATATACATGCAACTGACAAGATAGAGTAACTCATAAAGCAAGATTTGGCTTGACAGCGAACCGAAATGCCACATCCATTTCAATGAGATTCTCATGTGATTTTCCTCGACATATGGAGGATTCTTGACAAGATCCAATTCAAGGTACAAATAAAATTGGACATACCGAATCTAGAAGGAAATATTAACGCGGAATCCATAGACAATTGGGTAGAACAACTGGAATCCTATTACTCTATGAACCAACTCTTATAAGTTGAAAAGATCACCATTACATCCTTTAAAATGCTGACCTCTGTGCATTGTTGGTGGGAGAACCTATCGAAAAATATGGATAGATATAGAGACCCCATAGATACATGTGATAAATTTGTCGAGTCCATCCAGAAGGAGTGTCAGCCACCCAAGTACATTGAACAATAGTATAAGAAGTGGCAGTAGCTAAGGCAATGGAAAGACCAATACCTGTATAGTTACATCGATGAGTTCTATTGACTAATGGTGAGACTTGGAGTTCAAAAAGAAGAGAAATTAATTGTTTTGAAGTACGTCAATGGATTGTCCCTATGCATTCAGTAAGAGATGGAGTTTCTAACTATCAGTACACTTGTAGATGAATTCCACTATTTCGATAAGCTTGAAACCAAATAGAAAGGAAAATCATGCTTTGTGACTAAGCCCACATGTAGAACATGTCAAAAATTGTATAAGTATCAAATATTTTTTCAGAAATAGAAGGAAATGAAGAAAATTGGGGGGAGAGTGAAAGTAAAAAAAAGAAAGAGAAATTTAAAAAAAGGATGAAAATTCAAACAATGTTGTGTGGAACAAAAAAACAATTCTATTCATATTTCCATATTGGGAGGTATGTACACTCTACCCAAACTAACTATAGGTAGTTATTAAATGTATGATGCTTGAAGTATTTTAGTATGTTTATATATTTTATTTGAACCTATTATTTAGTTTTTCCTCCATATTATAATGAAATCATTTTGACATGGTTGGATGCAGAAACTTATTGTATGCCCCATTTTAGATGTAATGCATATAGAAAAAAATGTATGTGAAAGTATTTTTGGAACCTTTTGGATATAAAAGAAAAATCGAAGGATGGAAAAAATTCTCGTGATGACTAACAATAATTGGGTAAAAGGAGGTCATTATGGCCACAAGATCAAGGAAAAAAACTCTTCCACTTGCACCACACACTCTTTCCGAAAAAGACAAAGAGACATTTTTTGTTGTTTTGTTCACATTAAAAGTGTCTAATTGCTATAATTCAAATATTAGAAGTCATATATCTATGAAAGAGCTTAAGTTTCAAAACATTAAATCACATGATTTCCATGGTCTTATGCAACAACTTCTTTAAGTAGAATTATGTCATGTGCTACCAAAAGCAGTGTGAAACACCATTTGTAGGATTTGCTTCATTTAATGGTGAATTTGTGCATAAATGGTGGATCCAANAAGAAGATTATTTCGTGAAGACATTGTGCTTCCTAGAAAAATAAATCCCCCCCCCCCCTCCTTTTTTGATATAATGATACATTTGAATGTACACTTAATACGAGAGTTATATTTTGTGGTCTAGTTGCATATCGATGGATGCACCCTTTTGAAAGGTTAGTGAAGTTTTACTATGTACAAATAAACATAAATTACAACATATTATTTTCATATAGTACATCACTAACAAATATTTTTTCATACTTTTCATTGGACCACAAGTGTATGTGTTTTTTTAGGAACATGAAAGGTTACAAAAGTTATGTGAAGATTAAGAATAGGCCTAAAGGGAGCGTAGATGAAAATTACATTGTGGAGGAATCCAACAAATATTGTTTTGGATATGTTGAATGTATGGAATATATTGGAAGCATGCGTAATAGAAATGAGGCTTGGGATGATCAAGAGCAAGAGCTTAATCACTATGGGAAGGCCTTATTTAGTGGGACTTATTTTGAATTGGATAGTGGTACACTACCAGTGCGTTAGGTATGTTCGATAGTGGTACACTTACATGCGAAGGAGATTCTCTGCCGATTTACATGGCTGAAGTAGGGGTATTGATGTCCCCATGTCCTTCTCCAGTATTTGACGTGACAAAACTTGATGAAACAACAAGACCAGGTTGGTTGAAAGGCCTAACTTGAGCAAGCACATGATATCTCAAATCAATAAGAGATGAATCGTAATTTCTTGCAAACTCTTGATCCTACAAATCTTCATTTTCTATTGACAAATGATCAATTTGATTGTACCTAAGTTCAAGTTCCCATGGACTTTCATTAATAGCCGTCGGCTCAAAATAACCGCTTGTGTTGATTCTCTTCCTTCTAGGTGTCGATGGAGGCTCCACAACTGAAGGTGGAGCAAGGAAATTTAGCCTTCTAGATCTACGAGGATGCTGACCCTACACATCTAAATAATTTTAAACAACACACCTAAGAGGTCAAACTATATCACAAGAAATCCAAAGATCACACCACTAAAAAATGTATCACAACCAATCAAGATAAATATAATTCCTCCCAAAGGAACGTCTAGGATGATGAGGGCCATTAACATACCAATGAAGAACTAAAGAGCAGTTACCTGAGGTCTTTATACAAGTTCTTTGGGTGTAAGCAGTTGAATCACCAACCACCCTCCTAAATTATCACATGGGGTTTCCTCACATGTCTACCCTAGGTACAGTGGAAATAGCCTTCCACCGTAACCCGTGTATAAACCCTAGGTCAAGATACTATGGTTACCAGATCTACAAAAAAGTTTTGACGTAACAGTCATTGGTTTGATCGATGTGCATGGGCAGGGTAACAAGACCAAAATTCAAACAAAATCGACACCACACAAGGCCAAAAGTTGGTACTAAATGACCCCTCGTACGCACAACAAACCTGATTTATGATTTACTGAGCATTTGAGGATTATCTCCGCAACTCAATCTTCACACAATGTCATGCTTGACTCCTATGTTAGAGGAGATTTCCGGTTTACCTTCATGTGGAACTGGGTTTCCTTAAGCGATAAACCACTAAGTCTAAATTTAACAAGTTTCAGATAGTTATTGATATCCCTAGTCTAAAACCCTGGCCGATGCTAGGTGATTACGTCCCTAAAAAGAAAAATGTTACTAGTTAATTTTAAATATTAGCGTTCTTTTTAAGGAATCTTTTTAGTCAAGGTGATGGTTGTGCAACTTGTGATGCTTTGGACTTAACTAGAAACAAAAAGCATAATGTAAATCAATTGAAATTGATATTGCCATTAAATTTCTCTTTTCCTTTTTTGAAAAATAATGAAACTTTTTACTATTAAATTTCTTTAGAAAAATGGAAATTTTTTCTTTTCTTTTCGAAAAAACTCAAAGCAATGTACAATGCATCTATTGAAGACTAAACATGCAACTAGAAATTCTTTGTTCTTATATTTGTTCAAAAATGAAAGTCACAAATGCAACTTATGCACCTATCTAAGTTAAAGTTATGAACATATGTATTAGTAACACTTATGAACAGACCTAACAAACTCAAACTTTGAAAGAAAAACAAAGCTTGACAATGTCCTACTTGGACTAAACTATTCACTCCTTAATAAAAATGAATTTGTTCAACAAAAATGGATGAAGTAACAGTAGATAAATCACTAAAGCAATCTGACAACAAGAAAAAATAATCATTAACATATGTTAAAGACTCAAAAACCACTCATACTCCAACCATAGGTTCCAACAGGAGAGACCTACAAGCTTTAACACACACTCAAATTAACCTACCAAAAGCAAGGCTTTGCAAAATCAAACCGAAAGGACTTGCAACAAATTCACAGAGCAATGAACCCTACAAATGAACTCCTAGAAGCAATTACAAATCTAAAAAAAACTCAGAGAAATAAAACAATAAGCATCTAGACATCTCTCTATAGGAAAAAAGTGATTGTACTTCAGGAAAATCGTGTACCATTCGCGATTGGAACTCAGGAAACCCGCGAATGCAACAGGAAAAAAATGACTATAAGTATAATAAACTTGAGAATTCCTCAGGACCTTTTCAAAAACAGAGAAAAATGGGACTTAACAAAACAAATATTCGACAAAGGATGACAGAAAAAAGACTACTACAAACCCTAAACAAAACCGAGAAAGACAAAAACAAGAAAATATTTCAAAATAATAGGCTAAAAAACAAAGTAGACTCCCTAGTGGAGTCTCCGATTCTATTGTTAGGGATTATCTACCTTATGGATGGGGGTTTATAGGCCACCAACTTACTGTGTTCTACTTGCAGATAACTAAGGTTTTACAAGCATGGATTAGGGAATAAGAGAAAGAGAATATGTACCTTGTTTATGATGGTTGATCCTAACTTTCTTCTTCTCTAATGCTCATTTTCTCCCAAGATTTTGTATCTGCAACACAAATTTTAGTTTCCTCAAAGAATCTTCTATTGTTATATAAAATGATACATGAGCATATTATGATTGCATTTAAATCAAATCACAAATTAGATCAATATTGAAAACACTAAAATCACATATCAAGACATTGATGGAAGGAAGAACAATCTTTATTATTAGAGATCTGGAAACATTATAAAGCCTCTTGTTTGACCAATCTCCTCTAAAAACCAAGACCCGAGTCCTCTTTATCGTCCTCTCTATAGAAACCTCCATCATAACTTTGCTCTTAAAGTTGGTCCCCTTTCCTCATACCCTACCCATCTCTTTATAGTTGCTGGCGAGGAAGGGATTCAAGGCTTAGGATGGTTGGGGAAGTTGGGGAAGTTACCAAACCAAGACCAACTTCCCATATTTAATCATTCTTTTTATTTTTAACTATTCTTAAAGGCATTCACTGGTTCATGTGGATCATCTTGTGAGTGACTCGTGGGTTTCCTTTAGTAAAATCATGAATATTGAGAATACGTGGGTTGTACAAGGCAGACCCACGAATAGAGCGCAAGTTGCTGAAGGAAAAGTCACGAATATATGATGAGTTCAAGATAAAAAAAATGAATGATGCTGGATTGAACAAGATGTATCAAGGATTCAATTCATAAACAAAGTTATGGCTACTTCAATCCTCAGTTTCCTTTTTTGTAACAACACATTTGATTTCATTACTCAAACGTAGAAGTGCCATTTCATTGTATAACAAATACTATTATGTTGTGAATCCTAGGGATGTTTTACAGCTTGAGTTGGGAAAGATAGCTCTCCCCCCTCTCAATAGCTCATTACGTACTTTAGAATATGTTTTATGGGGATACACTCCTTGGCATAAAGATAACATTGAACTATGTGATTAGTGATTCTACCTAGTTGAAACAAAAAACAATGTCTCAAAGTGTAGACATGTATTGACTTGAGGACAAAGAGCATAAATGTGTCTATGAGGACAAAGAATAGAAGGAAAACCTTTATGCAATTTTTAAATACATGAAGTAGGTTGGAAATTATATGCATGAAACTCTGTTCATTTGGTTGATCGAGCTGTATTTGGAGGCATTACAACTCCAATGGTGTCGTTTCATATGAGAATGGTCTATTTACTAAATATTTGTAATTAGGTTTGAACATAGTTTTATAAAGTTTTTGAGGATTCATCCTTGTATTTTATTAGTTCATGCTTCTTATGTAATTGTGGAATTTTCTCTTTGAAACTATTGTTGGAAAATTGTTGCAAACTATATGAATACTTACATACAATGCAAATTTAATGTACTTGTATGTTTAATTTATGCTAATTCATGCACAATGAAGAAAATGATTTGTTTATTCAATAAAACATGGATGAGTTCACTTTTGACGAGTTCACTTTTGTGTGCCAAATATATCCCATGAAACAATTAAAGAAATGAATTTAAAATATTTTAATTGACACTTTTGATGCCATTACTTGAAACATTTTTCCACTAACCGCCCTTGTCAACCATCATTTTCCCTGGTCAACATGTTTATTTGTGATTGAATCTCCTTTGAGTAAGGACATGGCATTAATAAATGGTCAATGTTCTCCTCCTAATTATTGCATAGGGAGCACCTGCTTGGGCCATGCTTATTCTTTTTTCTTAACAATGCCTTTGGTAAGGGTTTTGTTCTTAATAGCGAGCCACACAAAAATCCTTAATTTTAGAGATGATTTGATCTTTTATAGGAGCTTCTACCACCACTGTGGATCCTAAACCCTATCAAAAGTGTATATGGCCTTGTATCCTTGTTTTTGAGTTATTTTCCATCTTAATTGGACTCCCTAACAAAGACAATCATTATGATTTATAGAACAAAGGTACCTATGAGTTACATTTCCTCAAGTATTCACATAATTCTTTTTACCTTATGTTTAATACCTTCTATCCAATGTGATGAACTATATAAAAGAGACTTGAAATTTTCAAAGACCTTTAATTTTTCTTAGCCATGGGTGTAACATAGTTTCTATGTTTTTTTTCATTTAGATGATTATAGTTTGAGCTCAATTTATGACATGCTCTAGTACTAGTTGTCCAAACTGTCGTAGATTTATATTCAACTACTAGTTGGTTGAATGGGTGTTATGGAAATACCCTTGTGAACAAATGAATATTGAATATTTCAGGTATTAGGAGATCCTCAAGACTTTATGCATGTTGTCTCGTGTCTAACGTTAAATTGAAATTAAAACTTAACATTTTCTTTCTTCAGGTAATTGGAAATTTTTAGGTAGCTAAGACACAAAGTCTTGAGGACCTGGTTGCAGAAATTAGGTTGATTTTATTTTCAAATGGGAAAAAAGGCAATGGACAAATGCAAAAACAAAGTATAATTTCTTCAGTATACTATAAGATAGAACATGTTTTCGTTGCAATTTATAGTGATTTAGCTTTAAGTGATATGCAAATTGGTTGTATGTAGAATGCCAAAGGAATATCAAGATAGGGTTAAAGAGTTCTTAGGGTTTTCTATGAGGCTTTCAGAGGATAAGACGACCACGAGATTCCCTTGTAAAAAGTGTCGTAATGTTGAAGTACTAACGTTTGAGGAAGTACAAGAACACTTGATGATTCATGGTATTGATGAGTTCATATAAATTTTTGTTTTTCCATGGAGAGAGGGATGATAGTCAGGCACAACCATAGGATATTATCGAATTGAAGTATCATTTCCAAGTCAATAATATTAATTATAAATTTTTATTTACATTATATAAAATCTTATTTCTTTTGTTATATCTCTCGTGGGCACCTATATTTGACAAAGGAAAGAAAAACTCTTCAAACACGATGCATGATTTACCTTGAGAAATTTCACATTTATTGGTATGCAACTATAATGCAAGTGATTGCAATATTATGTATAGATTGTTGCATGAGGGTTGATTACATTTAAAAAGATGCATTTTCCCCGAGAATGTTTTATATGAACAATATTGATGTTTCCAATTTTATTTTCTTTACGTTATATTTTGTGATATCCAAATGACAGGGTGATGAACACATAGTCAAACATCAAGATCGTAATCATGTTGATGAGTATGAGACATTGTTTATGAATGATATTGAAGTTCTTCAGAATGAAAATGGTAATGATGAAACCATTGTTGATAATCATATGGTTCAAATGGTGAATGATTTTTATGAATTCTTTAACAAAATCGAGACGTGAATTGTGAAAATGGACAAGCAACATCAATGGATGAAATGAATGATATGAATAAAATATCAAAAGTTAATTGAAGATTGTAGGAAACCATTATATTGAGGTTGCACCAATTTCACTAAGCTATTGGCCATTGTGAAATTGTACAACCTTAAAGTGAAAAAAAGATGGTATGGCACAAGTTTTACCCAAGTGTTGAAATTACTGAGAGAAATGCTTCCTAAAGAAAACACACTTCCAAATTCTGCATATGATGCAAAAAGGTTGATTAAATCATTGGGTTTAGACTATGAAATGATACATGCATGCCAAAAAGATTGCATTTTATATTGGGGAAAATATGAAATTAAGGATAAATTTCCAACATGTAGTCAATCTAGATGGAAGTTTGATTCTCATTCTGGAAAGGTGCATAAAGATGTTTTGACCAAATTTATAAGGTGTTTTCCTATAGTACCAACGTTGAAGAGAATGTATATGTATGAATTGAACTCTTTTAATTCCATTATAGCATTCATATCTACATACTACCTTTTCACAAATCATTCTTCTTTACTCATATTAAGTATTGCAATGTATATATTATATATATATATATTTTTACAACTTTGCACACATCTCACATAAAATGAGGCGGCATCATGAGAATGTAAGTGAAGATGGAATAATGTGGCATCCAATTGATAGCCCAACATGGAAAACTATAGATTCTAACTCGCCTAATTTATCCAATCATCCTCGCTATTTTCTATCTTTCATGGCAGTGGATGGATTTAATCCTTTAGGAATCTTGAATAGTGCACACAATGTTTGGCCAGTAGTACTAGTCACATATAATCTTCCACCATGGTTATGCACAAAAATGAACTTTTGTATGTTGTCATTGTTAATATATGGTCGCAAGCAACCGTGAAATTACATAGATGTCTTTTTGGAACCTTTGGTCAATGAACTAAAGGTAACATGGGATGAAGGGGGTAATGACATATGGTGCTCATTCAAGGTCATTCTTTAATATGAAGGCTATATTGATGTGGGTAATCCATGACTTTCCTCCTTATGAAAATATGGTTGGTTGCACAATTAAAGGATTTTATGCATGTCCTATATGTGGAAGGAACACAGATTTAGACTATCTCAAATGTAGTAGGAAGTGTGTGTACATGGGAAATAGGAATCATATTCCATAAATCATAAGTATCGTTCTAAAAAAGGGCCATTTAATGGGAAGCTTGAGAATCACATTGCACCTAAAATTGTAAAAGTATCAAATATTTTTATAGAAATAGAAGGAATGAAGAAAATTGGGGGAAAAGTGAAAGTAACAAAAGAAAGAGAAATATAAAAAAGGATGAAAATTTGAAGAGTGTCGTGTGGAACAAAAGGTCAATTCTATTCAATTTTCCATATTGGGAGGTATGTACGCTCTACCCACACTAACTATAGGTATTTATTAAATGTATGATGCTTGAAGTATTTTAGTATGTTTATATGTTTTATTTGAACCTATTATTTATTTTTTCCTCCTTATTATAATGAATTCATTTTGACCTCCCTAACATTCTCTATGGCTTTGCTTTGCTTCATTCTCTATGATTGGGTGTAGATTTCATATTAAAATCATAGAGAATGTTAGGGCCACCCAAAATAGTGGCATGTCCATAGATGCACACACATTAATGAGATCAAGTGCAAAAGACAAAAATCCAATATGTCATATGACAACATATTATGGAGTGATTCAAGAAATGATCATATTGGACTACTATTATGTGAAGTATCCTTTATTCAAATATGATTGGGTAGATGTACACAAGAAGAATGGAATGAAAGTTGATGAAATTGGTTTCATAATGGTAAATCGAAAGAGATGGTTAAGTAAGGACAGAGTGCAAGATGATCCATTTATTCTAGCATCAGAAGCGAAACAAGTATTCTATGTACAAGATCCTATAGTGAATTATTGGTATGTAGTTTTAATATGTCCTCCAAAGGGATTGAAAAATAGTAACACATATGAATCAGGTTATGCATATCTATCAAGTGTTGTAGACTTTGATGGGACAAAATGCAAAGATAATGAAGCTAAAGGTGATGCTGACATTGATTATGTTAGACAAGATTATGAATGCACATGGTTGGATGTTGTAAATAAGTACTATTTTTTATTTATTTATGCATCCTCATTTCATTTGTATATATGAAATTGAAAACTACATTTTTATACTCTTAATTGTTTGAATGCACATCTAATATTTAGTTGACTACATTGTTCAGTTGAGTGCAATTGTTAATTTTTATGAAAATGTGCATATTGAAAATGTTTTTGATATAAGTTTTGAATATTTTGAAAGTCTACTTGATTTTCATTCAAATTTTAATGCATATGAAGAGGATCATTGCTAAACTTCCTCAAGAAAATTCATGCCCTCGTTTTGTTTTTGTTCTCATTATAGTAATAATGAGTTATGATAATTGAGGTGCATTTCATTGAAGAATATATATAGTGTTTGTGCATAATATTGATGTGACACATGAAAAAAGTGGGCCTACCATAATATTTAAAAGCAGAAACTCAAATTAAAATCAATAATGTAAAAAAAAAAAAATTTAAGAAAAAATATCAAACATGAATATATGCATATACCCACATACATACAAATTACCCTCGTAGGTTTCTATGAGGGGGATTATCAATCACACTCATAATTTGTTGGGGGGGTTATAAAACACCCACCTAGGTAGATATGAGGGGGGTTTTAAGTTGACCTCTTAAGTTTTATGAGGAGGGTTTCAAACCATCCTTGTATATTGTTATGGGGTCTTCCACATTGACATCGTAACTTGCTACAAGGGGGGTTATATACCAACTCCACAAGCTATTATGAGGGGGGTTCTAAACAACATTCATAGCATGCTACAAGGGGGGTTCTCAACTGTCCTCATAAGTATCTACAAGAGGGGGTTCTAAACTCGCCTCATAGGTTTCTATGAGTGCATTCTACACCACCCTCATAGGTTGCTATGAGGGGATTTTCTAAATTGTCATTGTATGTTTCTACGATGGGTGTTCCAAACCACCTTCATAAGTTTCTACAAGGAGGGATATACATTGCCCTCATAAGTTGCTATGAGGGGGGTTCTATATCACCCTCATAAGATTCTATGACGGGGGTTTCTAACTGGCCCCAAAATATGCTATGAGGAGAGTTCTAAACCTCCATCATAAGTTACTATGAGGGGGCTTCTACACTTCCCCCAAAATTCAATTCTCTTAGCAATGTTTTTTGAAGGGATATAAACCATCCCTTTGGGTTGCTACACAAGGGACTCTAAACCACCCTTAAAAGACACTTTTCAAAGGAGGTTTTGAACCCCTAAAGGCACCACTGCTAACAACCAATCATTTTAGCAACTCTTTTAAGGAATATAAATCGCCCCAAAAATGTGACTTTTAGGGTTGGTTCCGAACCGCCTCCAAAGAGTGACTTTTAGTGGTGGTTCCAAACCGCTTCCAAAAGTCATTTTTTGGGGGCAGTTCGAAACTAGCACTAAAAGTCACTTTTGGGGGTGGTTTATATTTCTTCAAAAACAAATGCTAAATGTATTGACTTTTAGCAGCGGTGCCTTTGGGAGGGGGGGTTTGCAAAACCGAAGCTAATGCTAAAACCTCTGCCAATTCCACTTTTGGAGGTAGAAAATGACTCTCT
>LPNX010197639.1:10350-86402 GCA_001517045.1 Pseudotsuga menziesii | reverse complement strand
GAAGAACTCTTGGGTCTGATTCAATAATCAATCAAACTATTCAAAATCCACTGCAATATCATTAAATGTTGGTCTGGCCTGTTGGATATTTATTAAATGAGTTGTCTAAACAGGGGACTTTTTGACCTTTGTTTCTGGCTGGTTTTTATCAGTTTTTAGCCATGAATCTTCACAGTCCAAAAACACTGCTAAATCTTACAGAGTGTAGGTGTTTGGGGTTTTCCTATCACTGATTTTATTTATGAGATTAAAATTAGCCAACAAATAACATAAATTACAAATTTTGTAAATTAAATTTACCTAATTCTGCAAAAATTCAGCCTAAAAAGTCAAATCGCCCCCCGTTAACCTATCTAAATACAAAACCCTACAAGTCCTTATCCGTATAACGACCAATCTTCTCCATTGAAATTTGATAGTAATTATTTTTTTTTTTAAACCAACAAAGTCAAACACAACCTCCGCTACACAAGTTTACAGTATTAATCTGACAGAGCAGACATTTGTCACTATATTTTCTAGTCCCAACACGCGGATTTAACTTCTCGACGAAAAAGAAGAGCTAGCGTTATATTGGCATACTTCAAACGGTGCCCATTTTGGGTTAGAGAGAATCCTAAAACAAGAAGATGATCGGTGTTATTTAATGCGCTAGGTTTGTCAAAACAGATGCGTGCTACGTACAGTCTCTTGGAAATGACTTTTACTCATCTCGTGATATGTAAAAGCATTAAGAATACGCGGTTGAACCGTGGAATCCATGCTTCCCGCCGAGGAATTCATATATAAATTCATGTGTGAGAGAGCTGCGAAGCAAATAGTGCAATAAATCCAGAGGTTGGGCTTGATAACATAAACAGTGTTCTTGTGTGGGTTGATTCTGCACAATGAGGGGATTCTGCAAGGTTTGCTTGGTGCTTTTGACGTTATTTTTGGTGTGGGTAGGGCTTGGGAATGCAAATTATACCACAGAGAGCTATCAACACTCTAAGCACCCCAACCCCAAGTTCAATGGAGCTCCCCATAACTATAGAGATGCTCTCTCAAAATCTATACTGTTCTATGAAGGCCAACGCTCAGGCAAGCTCCCTGCCAATCAACGTATGCGATGGAGAAGAGACTCCGCTCTGTCAGATGGAGTTTCTCAGAATGTATGTAGCTATACCCTCCATATATTATAGCACCGTCTTCATTGTTCTCAATGCTGTAGTATTGCATGGAGGCATTCTATATAGATGTACCTGTTTAAGTTTTAACACGTTCTTTGATTCACTGGATATATCTCAGTAGGAAAAGAAAATAGTTTTTGCAAGTTCATCCATCAAATTTCATTTCATTTCATTAATGCTTTTCTTGGGCTTTGATATCTCTAATGTCCTCTGATTAGGTGTATTTCCATTTTTTTAAATAGAAGTATAGATAAGGAATGAAATTAGAATCCGATTTTGTGGTGAGTATAAGGAGTCTAACCTAAATAGATTCCAAAGGGTGTTCTACCTTGCTGGAACGCAGAGAATATTTTTAAGATTTCTATGAGTTTCTAGTCTGTTTTGATGTCTCCTGCATAGCAATGTCACAGACTTTTTTTCAAATAGATTCCAAAGGGTGTTTTACCTTGCTAGAACGCAGAGAATATTTTTAAGATTTCTATGAGTTTCTAGTCCGTTTTGATGTCTCCTGCATAGCAATGTCACAGATTTTTTTTCATAGGACCTGGACTTGAAAACTAACAGTGAACACGGAGGCCTTGTATTTCCTCTGGTATGTGTTACTGTTAGCTGCATGTGTTACTGTTATTTACAAATCAAAATCTACGAGAAGCATGAGATGTGCTATGGATAATGAGAATAAATTATATGGTTACTGTGTTATGTGGTAGTTTTTGGAGTCCTAACCTAAAAATTTGTTAGCCTGTGACCCTCCCTATAGGTTTGGTCCAAGCGGAAAATCTTATGGGTTTTTCAATGATTAAATGAGACTTGTTTTTTTTTTATCAGGTGGACTTGGTTGGAGGATACTACGACGCAGGAGACAACATCAAATTTGGGTTTCCAATGGCTTTCACAACAACAATGCTGTCATGGAGTGTTTTGGAATTTGGTAGATTCATGGGCAGTGAGCTAGCCAATGCTAAAACTGCCATACGCTGGGCCACTGATTACCTGCTAAAAGCAACTGCACATCCCGGCACCATATATACCCAAGTAAATACAGTACACTGTCATTCAAATCTTTGCAAACTACATCATATTATATTTTGTAGGCACGTTGTCTGACTATTTTGCATCTTATGGCTAAGTTTGATTGGTTAAATGTGGAAATTTATGGCAGGTAGGGGATCCTAACACCGACCATGAATGCTGGGAAAGGCCAGAAGACATGGACACTGCCAGGACCATGTATAAAATCGACATGCAACATCCTGGATCAGAGGTTGCTGCTGAAACAGCTGCAGCACTTGCAGCTGCATCCCTTGTATTTCGCAGATCGGATCCTTTGTATTCAAAACAGCTTATTCATACTGCCATGTCGGTAAATACTAGATTGCTTACCTTTAAACTAAAACTCTAGGCATTCTATAAAACTCTAGGCATTCTATATTAAAGTACTTACTTCATAGAAGAGGTGCATTTAACAGTCCAGCAGAGTAGTGTAACTCCTTCCGTATTCATCTTAAAGTTAACAAGTGTTTGCACTTTGAGAAATTAAATCCCTCAATATTTGGTAGATCCTTTTGAAGATCTATACTGACATAAATTTAAACTGTAAATATTCTATGTAATTCCTCAATAGTTGCCTCATTACATTGGATTTTCAGGTATTCGATTTTGCCGATAAGCACAGGGGAACCTATTCTGGAGTCTGTCCGTTCTATTGCTCATATTCGGGATATCAGGCAAGTTTAAATAAGTTCAATTTTGAGCTGATTTTCAGTATGAAGTTAAAATTGAAGATCTACAACTGGTTTGCTTTTGTAATTTCAGGATGAACTACTCTGGGGAGCAGGTTGGCTGTATAAAGCAACACGTAATCCAACTTATCTAAACTACATTAATATAAATGGCCCGTCGTTAGGAGCTGGTGGATCGGATTATGTATTTGGGTGGGACAACAAACATGCAGGAGCTCGAATACTTGTATCAAAGGTAATATAACACTATTGACATTTAAGATGAAACGATCTTTCATTTGGTCTTGCTTGTGTCTTTTGACTTAACTTGTCGTTATCTACTTACATTTTGAAAAGTGATTAGCCGGTAGAGTTGGACTGATAAATGGTTGTCAATGGAGGTTTGATCAAATTTATACATCAATTGAAAAGAGAGAATAGATTTACACTTCGATATAAATGGCTGATCTTTACTTATATTGGATCTGTGTGCAGGAGTTCTTGATACAAAAAGTGAACACTCTTCACGAATATAAAGGGCATGCTGACAATTATATTTGCTATCTTCTACCTCAAACACCTTATTCACAGGCTAAATATACTCCAGGTTACCTATCCTATTTGACTTGCTGCATTGAAGTATAATTTACACATTCTCTCTTTTCAAGTTTTGTTCTGAATTTAACATTGTGTATATTATTGTGTAAGCAGGAGGGCTTCTTTACACGTTGCAGGATAATAATTTGCAGTATGTCACATCTTCTTCTTTTCTGCTCTTCACATATGCTAAATACTTGAGCTTCTCCAAACAAGTGGTATCTTGTGGTGGGACAATGACAGTCACTCCTCACAGGCTAAGAAGACTTGCAAAACGCCAGGTATAGATTCATAAAAGCCCAATATTGCATAGTTTTGCCTAATATTTGAAAAAGTTACTATTATGAAGGATCTGAATGAATCCTGTGTTGATGAAGGTTGATTACATCTTGGGAGATAATCCTTTGAACATGTCATACATGGTTGGATATGGTTCCCACTATCCAAAACGTATTCATCACAGAGCTTCTTCTCTGCCCTCCAAGGCGAATCATCCTCAGCCCATTCCATGCAAAGCAGGCTTCCAATATCTGTACAGCAATGCACCCAATCCCAACATCTTGGTAGGAGCTGTGGTGGGAGGCCCTGATAACATGGACCGGTTTCCTGATATCAGAAACGATTACGATCAATCTGAGCCTTCTACTTACAATAATGCACCTTTAGTGGGCTCCCTTGCTTATTTGGCCCATTTTACTAAGTCTTGAAATATCATATCGTTATCTTCTGAACGAGAAAACAGGGAACTAACTCCATGGTCGGCTAGTTGTTAATACAACTGTATTGTGATCTTGGGAGATTGATATGAAATAACAGTATGCCTGTGTAGTGCTTCGAAAGAATTAGCGATAAAAGCAGTCCAGTATTGGCTGTTATTGGACTTCATTTCTCCAAAATAAAATCAATGGAATGGAATTGGTCCAGGCATCAGGACTCTGGTCGTCGGTAATTTTTGCTTGTTCAAATACGTTATCAATAATTCAGATAATTAAGAGCTTTATTCACTTTGATTCATCATTTGCCAGCACTTACAGCCTCACCAATTATAAATCTATGGCATCTAGCAGAGTGTTGCTCAATTCATTGTACATTGTTCAAGGCTTCAAATCACATCAGCCACTTTTTAAGTCACTGCTTACATTTACATTTTAATAATTATTTTATTTTATATTATTGGATGTATTTTATATTGTAATAATTTAGTTAAACTAGCACTAACTATATTAATAATATTAGTATGTAATAATATTTTTATTTATTTTGATGATGTATTTTATATTTTAATAATCTAGTTAAACTAGCAATATATTAATAATATTACTATGTTGGAATATTAAATTGAGAGTTTATTGAGTATCTCATCCTCACTCGAGACTAAGTATACTTTGTTAAGATTTTTTTAAATTTTTCTAATTACTATAAAGTGTAATTATCACATAACTTATTTTTAAATTTTTTATAATTGTTTATTAGGAATTTTAGAAGATCATATAGATAATATATATATTCTGCTCACAACTTATAGTACTCAACCACTTGAGCTAGCACACCACTCAAAAATTTAGTTCTCTGTTCTCTTATATTTAAGAGCATGAGTGGGCTTAGTAATTAAAAGCATGTGTTTCTTCTTAGGTTATGATTCTTTTATTTAGTTTTAAGATCAAATAAAAAATTTAAGATTATTTTTTTTAGTTTGAAGATCAAGTAAAATATATTATTGGTTAATTGAAATGGTTGAAAATAAGGTAATGGTTTAATATTTCAAATCATAAATTAAAAGAATTTCAATTTACTGTGAAATTTAATTTTAAATAAAATATTCATGTTTAGATTATTGTTTTTTTTTAATATTTAAAATAATTTTTTAATAAAAATATATTTATTATATAAATAAAATTAAAAATGTTATTGAAAATTAATGCAAATTTACTATTATTTATAACTTAATAACAAATATTTAAAGTCTTTGTGATGTAACAAGTTTAAATTTAAGTATTGGTTGGATAAAACAATTTTGTCTATGATTATTTTATTTAGTTTTAAGATCAAATAAAAAATTTAGGATTATTGTATTTAGTTTTAAGACCAAGTAAAAATATATTATTGGTTAGTTGAAATGATTGAAAAGAAGGTAATGGTTTAATATTTAAAATCATAAATTAAGAATTTCAATTTAATATGAAATTTAATTTTAAATAAAATATTCATATTTGGATTATTGTTTTTTTTAATATTTAAAATATTTAAAAAAATATTTATTATATAAATAAAAATAAAAGTATTATTGATGATGATGATGATGATGATGGTTAACGTCCCCTGAGACCAAAATTTGGTTTATCGGACCCTGACGAAGAAAATTAATTAGTTTGTTTTAAAGTTATATTTCTATGCTCAAAGAGCTTGGAGAGAAGCGTCCCGAGCTTACTATAATTTTGATAAGCTAAAAGGCTAGGAATGTCGGTATTGCAACAAAGATTATGAAACTGGGATCTAATGTGGGTGTATGCAAGGCACTCTAAGAGGAAGTGATGTTCATCTTCAATGTTCTTACTCTCACAAAGGTGGCAGATCCTTTCTACCCAAGGAGTTTTAGGGACTATCCAACGACCAGTTTCACTGTGGAGCTCATGCGAATTCGTTCTTATCTTAGCTATATTAATTTTTTTCTTAGGACTGATTAGAACAGAGAGATAGTTTTGATCTTCAAGAGTAGGGTTGATGACCTCCTTATAATACCTTAACTTTCTTTTGGCCTCTAAATCTTTCTCACACCACAATTTTTCTTTAAACTTAGAAGCAATAGTATTTTTAATGTTATTAATATTTTGCAATGCAACATTTTCATCGATCTTCGAGTGATTTAACCAAGACCTGGTATCTTTATACCACCCACGCTTGAGCCTTAGGTGGTTTTGGCTGGAGTTTAAAGCTAACTTAGGGAGTCTATGGTCTCCCATGTTATTGATTTTGTTCTTGTACAATAGAAATCTAGTCATGGCTAGGCTCTCGATGGGGGAAAGACCCACTTCTATAAGAAGAATAGGATAGGGTGTATTGTTTTTGATTTTGAGGTTGTAAGTTATAAAACGCTTCTGGATTTGCTCGATCTTTCTCCAAGATTCTCTAGAGATGCTACAACCCCAAACCTCACACCCATACAAGATAACAGGAGTGACTAGAGTTTCAAAGAGGAGCTTCTTTTTGTCCCACATCACGAGGTTTGCAGCTTTGCAGTTATTTTCAAGACCAAAGTAAGCTTTCCACCCTGCGTTAATCCTTTTCGCAATGCTATAGTTCCAGTTGAGCTTGTGATGAATATCAATTCCTAGGTACTTGTAAGAAGACACTTCCTCCAAGTTGCTAATTTAATGCAAATTTAATGCAAATTTAATATTATTTATAATAAGATAACAAATATTTAAGTCTTTGTGACATAACAAGTTTAAATTTAGGTATTGGTTGGATAAAAGAATTTTGTCAATGGACATTAATAATAATCATCATCAAATGAAAAATATTTTATTTGTATTCATTAACAAAATTAAAATTAAATAATTATATTTGTTCAATCAATAATGTTTATAAAATAAATATCCATAATGATGATGATGCTAATAGTTAATGTCCATTAAGACTAACTTGGTGTATTGAACCTTGAGAGAAAAGAAATGAATCATTTGGATTTTTGTAAAATTTTATTCTTATGCTAAAAAAAGCTTAGAAATAAGCGTTCCTAGGTTGTTAGAGTTTTGACAAGTTAGAAGGTTAGGGAGGTTTGTAATGTAGAAAATATTATGAAACTCTTATTTAATGTTGGTGTATGCAGGGCACTCTAAGAGAAAGTGACTTTCATCATCAATGCTCATAGTCTCATAGAGGTGGAAAATCCTTTCCACCCATTGCGTTTTAGAAATTACATCGAGCGCCTTGTTTCACTATGAACCTTGTGCGAGTTCATTTATCTTAGCTATATGAATTATCATCTTGGAACTAGTTAAAATAGAGAGATACTTTTGATTTTCCAAATTAGGGTTAATGACCTCCTTATATGATCTTAATTTTCTTTGAGCCTCTAAATCTTTCTCGCTCCACATTTTCTCTCTAAATTAGATGTAATAATATATTTAATATTATTGATATTTTACAAAGTGACATTTTCATCAATCCCTGAATGGTTTTATACGATTCTTAGTTGAGGCGTAGGTGGTCGACTGAATTCTAAAGCAATTTTAGGAAGTCTCGGGTCTCCCAAGGTATTTATCCTAGACTTGTCCATTGGGTACCTAGTCATAGAGATGTTCTCGATGCGAGGAAGACCCATTTTTATTAGGAGTGTTAACACCAAAAAATGTTCACCTAGCTCTCCATAGTCTAAACGATAATCATACATCATATCCCCACCATTATTTCCTCCATTTTGACCTTCACAACTAAAATTCCACCACATATGCTCCAAAACATTATTATTCCTTCCCCCATAAATGGAGAGAAGTTGAGCATTTATTGTGACGTATCCCCACTCTCTCCATAAGGGACCTAAAAACCCTAAAATGAGAATGGGTTGAAAACCATGGACTACTATCATGCACAATAAAATACCATGGGTTAAAAAACCTTGGACCATTCTATAAATAGATTGTGAAGGCCTCCCCCAAAACACTTTTTGCCATTTTTTCTTAGTCACACTATTCACATTTTTCCATTACTCCCATATCTTGCCATATCATCTCCCATAGTGTACATTGAGCTAGCTCTATGCCCATTTGAATCGATTCCCCCATTTGACAGCCACTCGTGGAGAAGACTAGAAATCGTGGAGTTACGGGACCATTTCCTCGAACGACTACGGTGTCCCACTTCAAAGAAAGGTATGCCTATTGTCATTTCTTCTTATTAGTTAGATATAAGATAAAAATCATAAAAAAATGTTCTTGTTTGTTTCCTGTTACTATTGTTGAACTCTACCCTATGAACTCGATGATCTAGGTTAAGTTCTTTTGCATGTAGTAGGAGAGAAATCCCCACTACAATTTTGGTGACTCCACTCAGTCGATCAATTCGGATCTTTGATTTTTCATTTGTTTCTACTCTTTGTTCTCCTTTTCTACCTTCATCTGTCATAGATCTGACCCCCTTGCGGAAGCTACGAACCAGTCTTGTGTCCTAAGTGCCTACCCCTCGACCCAAGCCAACATTTCTTTCTTAAAAAATTCTCACTTACGGTCGGATTGCACTTATCCAACAGAAAGTTGCGACTAGGTCACACCTTTTTACCCGATAAGCAAAACCTAGGTCATGTGTTCTTCCCCTATAAGTGCGACCTGGACCAGAACTCCAGATCGCACTTGTCCCAACTCTCAGAGCGACCTCGATCGCTATTTTGACCCCGTTTTGTGTATCCTATTGCGCAAAAACCTTTGTTTTGTGTGAATTGAGTATGTTTACTGATTTTCTATCTCTATCATGGCTATTTCACAGTTTTGTGTGACCCCGATCGTACCTGTTCCCCCAACAGATGTGACCCCTCGATAGGTGTGACTTGTAGTTTTCATCCCTTTTCGGTGTTTGAGATCCTTGTTCGAGACCTAGTGTCTATGTTCTACTCCTTCTTGACCTATTTTTTTCCATATCTTATCCATTATATCCCCTTGATTTGTTTTGTGGTCCTACTTGCCTGGTATGTGAGCCCCTTTAGTCGAGATTCGTAGTTGAGACCCCCTTTGTGTTTACTACACCTGATTAGTTCCTTAGCTGATCATTTACTTGTGTATACTTTATTTCTGGAATAAAAATTTATTTTGCATGATATTTACTGTCATTTTCTATTATTTATCTGCATTTTTTGCGTCTCATCCATGAGATCCCTTGGGTTTATACACATCATTTGCACACATCTCACACCCTAAAGTGAAATGCTTGGTTCATGACCCCAAGCTAGCCTAAAAATTAACTTAACTCCAACCAACATTGTAACCTCATTTGAGGACCAAAACAATCTTGTAGCTAAGCTAGGACATTGGGGATAGACATTCAAACAACACCCCTTTGTCACTTACATTTGAGACATAGTTGTTTTCCATTAGGGGACCAAAATCATCTTGTACCTATTGACACAGTCACAACAATTTTATCCCCCCCCCATTCTGCGGGAATAAGCCACAACGAAGGGGTTCTGGAAGTCAGGGTTGAATACCGCACTCAATTCTATACAAAAGGCTAACCTTTCATAGTCCTCCTCATGCATTCCAGAGTATACAGGGTGTCGAGGGCCAAAGGGTTGAAGTACGAGGAAACCATCATGGACGTGTCATGAACGAGGTAGCCTAGTTGTCATTCTTTCTAGGGATATTTTACCAGGAGGTCCCTCTCGATAGTGGGATTCTCTTAGCCCATTTTTCTTCCGTTTCGTATTATATGACTGGGATTTCATCACCTTGCTGAGGATATGATTTTTGAGGGGATTCCAGCTTGTAGCTAGGAGTTTGCTTGCAATTTTACCCCATAGGTTAGTGCATTGTTTTCTTTTTAGATAGTTTTGCTTGTTGGATTTCTGGCCACTTTGTTGTAGAATCGCCTGTTGTAACCCACTGTTGAAATTTGGTTTTACATATTTCTTTTGGTGTGTGACCCTCCATTTGTACGCTCTCCTTCTACACACTCTGCTGTAGTTGGGTTTTTGAGCCTGCAGTTGATACGCTTGAGTTTCCATTCATTACACAACACATCATCATATCATCATTGCTCTGCCATGCTGCTCGCATAGACTTAGGGCCATACCCCTTAGTTCAATTCATTGAACCGTCATTGTCGCATCCATATTCGACATCGATCACCCCCTTCAGAGCCATACTTGACATTTGAGTCTGATTCGGATTCCTACCAATCCGGACCCACCCTTTTCATTGTTCCATCTATCCCCATGGTTGGTGCACCTCCTATCCCCTTTCAAGGGGGGATAGTTGATAGTGTACTTGTGTCAGTCCCACCCATCATTCCGAGTATTCCTTTTCTTGAACCTACAGGTCCTGATACTAGTGGGCCCTTTTCCACCACACACTGCTACTGGTTCGCTAACCACTTGTGGTGGCCCCACTCCATCCATCGTGGTTCCTACCATACCACTATTCATACATGGGGAAATCGGCCCTTCCACTTCCATTCCGACTATTCCTACCATCCCAGTGACTAACCCTATTGTCGGAATTCAACCTTATCCATCCCCATTTACCCATGGGATCTACATTACTACTTGCACCCCGATCCACTCTCGGTTCTAGTCTACCATTTATGGCTAGCCTCAACCTACCTGATTTGGCACGGTTGACAAATGAACCCCATTTGTCATAACCCACTATGGCCTCCCATGCCTACCAAAATCCCTTCAGACATCCCTAAGTTTGAAGGAAAGGCAGGAGAGGACCCCAAAAACAACATTATGCCATTCCACTTATGGTGTTCATCTAACAACATAGTGGATGATTCGATCCACTTACGACTATTCCAGCACACACTCACAAGTATTGCCACCAATTGCTATGTCGAACTACCTCATGCCACCTATCCATACTTTTCCTCATTAGCCTCAATGTTCCTTCAGTACTTGCAATTACTCATCTGTTATGATGA
Source organism: Pseudotsuga menziesii (assembly GCA_001517045.1). Taxonomy (NCBI): domain Eukaryota; kingdom Viridiplantae; phylum Streptophyta; class Pinopsida; order Pinales; family Pinaceae; genus Pseudotsuga; species Pseudotsuga menziesii. The sequence continues at coordinate 75,286 of LPNX010197639.1, read as the reverse complement.
GGGAGTGGAAACATTATTATCCTGTAGAAAAAACATAACTACTCATATCACGGATCATATCAATGATAGCATCATCATCATAGATTGTGTAAGATCCAGTTAGATGATAGGATTTTCCTAGACTGGTTTCTCAAAACCTTACTCCCTTATATCACCAAGGATGTTGCATCTGAGCGCCCACAAACCCAGGAGGAAGCCATATTGAAGGCACAATAATTTGATCTCATCTACACCCAATTAGGTTACCTATATACCATTATCCTCGATGATCCATGTTCTATCTCCTCACCTCAAGATACGTTGAGGGCATCTCATGCTATTGATGGATTCATTTTCTCTATTACTTAGCGTCCCCAATTTTACACGGCCTCTCCTTTGTTGCCACCCCATTCTGGTTATGCCCCTAGAGTTTCCCAACCTAGTTATGCCCCTTATTTTTCATGCATAATGGATCAAACCAAAGACACACCTTCTTATATGTCCCTCGCACTAGTCCCTCACATTCATAGAACAAATTGTTTTGCACCTACGTGTAATGGTTAGACAGTAGGCTTCACAGCCCCTCCAGCTGCTCCTACCTACTACCCACCACTTGTGCAACCTACACCTGCTCTAGCCCCAACTCCTCTCATTCCCAAAGGACGGGTCTATGCTCACCAGAACCCCCCTAATCAACCCTCCCCCAATAACCAAAAAGGGCAGGGAAGACGAAAGAGGGGTGGGAATCAGGGAAATCAAGGATGTGTCCAACAACTCAATCCTTCGAACAACAACAGATGAATTCCCCTTGCACAAAATCCCTAGCGTCCCCCTATACCTAGGGAGAACCCTCAACTGCAGACTAACCATCAATGTGCCATTTGTAATACTGACGGCCATTATACACACCAGTGTCCCCATGTGAATTGGGTCCACCATTTACTTCAAACCGATAATCAACATGATTCGAATGCGGCTGCTCTGGCACAACAAAACCATGCACCCCAAGGTCTTCTGCCTATGGTGCTGCAAAAACCCTTACCCAACCAAGGGATTGTTGCAACCCAACCCTTGGCACCACAAAACCCCATAACCACTTCTATGGATCCACCCATTGATCCTGGTTTCCATCACCTTATGGCATTATCGTCTGATGTCAACCTCCAAACTCGCGAAACCAATATGGTTCCACCACAGAAAATGTTAACCCCTTAGCGACATCTACCTCCACCACTCCTGATATGTCTTTACATCTTTTGATACCCCTCATGGATGAGATTGAAAAAGTCCCACGGTTCCCTTTTCGTCGCGTCGCAAGCAATGTCACATCTAGAGCTGTGCTCAACTACAGTATAGTTGACGACTTGGCCCAGTCTCCCTCAGCCATGTTCGCTCTGGAAGTCCTCAAAAATTTTCCTTCACAACGTAAATATTTCCTATCTGCGTTAGGTGTCGTCGATCCTTCTGATTCCCGGTTTATCACATTCGACTTGGATCAAGAAGAACCCCGGATGCCATCATCTGTAGCCTTCCAAGTTTCGGTCACTATTCATAATTTGGTCATTCATCGGTGCATCATTGATGAGGTAACATCCACTTATGTTATGTCAACCTTTTTTTGGAAGAAACTTGGATCCCCAACTCTGCAACTATGCTAATTGACATTGAGTTTGTCAATGAACAACTTGATTTCAAACTCCTCCTAGGATGGAGTTATATGTATGCAACATGAGCCATTTCCTCTACCGTCTTTTGACTCTTAATGTTCCCCCATGATGGGAAGATCGTGACCATCGACCAACTGGCGTATTATGACCCTAAGGGACCGACCAATCCAGAACACGTCCTCCCTATTGTCGACACTACCATCGAAAATGTTTTCATACCTTCCCTATCCATTGTTGGCCCAGGCTTATTTTCCAATCCTCTGTTGACAGACACCTTTTTGTCCTTACCACCTCCTTTTTTGCTGATTGACATATTGAATTTGTGCACTATTACATTCGGTAATGTACTGACCTCCTCGTAGCCACAGTCGTAATCCCAACCACAGTATTAGGAGAATTATTGGGGTTCATTCCCCGTACACATTATCCCCTTCCTTTTTCCACCATCTGCTATTATGAGTAAGCCAGTCATGGCCACTCTCAACCTTCCAAATTTCACTTTGGGTATTCCCATGTGGTGACTTGATCCCTCCACCCTTCCCTCAACTCCACAAGTCATGCTGACTCCCGTCCAACCTATTGAGACGATGTTGCACCCACCTCCTGGTACACCAAAGACTACTCCTGTCTCTACTCTTGGCCTCCTTCCTCCCAAGAAGACTGGGGGAAATATGCCCAAAGTGACGACAGAACCACGTCCTCCTCCTACACATACTTTATGTAGTGTCCAAGGCAATGCGACACAAAATTGTCCCTATTTTCCTATCCTTGTCACCCATATGCACACAGTAGTTAAGACCGATGACGCCCTAGTTGTCAATGTACCAGACATACCTACGATTAAGAACAAATTACTCCACACCAACCATCCATGTGTAGTTTGTGGATTATACGGTCATTATTCCCATCATTTCCCAAAATTTCTTGAATAGTGGACGCTCCACAGTGACCTCTACAAACACTCCTGCGAGTCTAACATTACTGTCCTCAAGGAATTCCATCCGTCAACTTCTTCCTCGGACACCACCAAGATCATTTACACCATCTCTAGCTCCAGTTATCCTTTCCCCTCCTTGGCTATAGAATATCCATCTGATCTATCCATGTGTTTCTTTAACAATGACAAGGGTATCCTTGAATCTCTTTCGACTTTAGAATATCCTTGGGATTATTTGCACCATCGCCCCTTCTTCATCCTCGATGAGCTTTCTTCATCATCAAACCAATTCTCTATCGAAGCGAAATACTTCATCCACTGAAGTGTGGATTGGCTTAAAAACACAATCCCCACATCGCACACCTTTGAAGAAGGGAACATGGATAACATTTCACCAACCATAAAGATCGATATATCAACTACACCCAGGAGAGTTGAACAGATTATCCTTGGAGCGTCTTCCTCACCTGAAGAAGTCAGTTCATACAAAGAAAATTTTCAGGAGTTTCGTGATATTTTCACTTGGTCTTATACCGAGATGCTTGGGATTGATCCCTCCATCATTGAGCATTCTATCGATATATGGGCTCATGTTACCCCTGTTATTCAAAAGAAATGACCCATCCACCCATCAAAGGCCCCTACCATCAAAGCTGAGATCAAGAAGCTTCTCAAAGAAAGCTTCATATGCCCCATTGCCTATACCACTTGGGTTTCCAATCCTGTTCCCATCAATAAAAAATAGGGTGTCATTCGTATATGTACTGACTTCCAAGACTTGAATTTGGCTTGTCCCAAAGACAACTTCCCTACTCCGTTCATTGATTAGATCATTGACACTTGCACCGACCATGAATTATTTTCCTTCATGGATGGTTTTTCTAGTTAAAACAAATTCTAATCCACAAAGAAAATTAGTACAAAATTTCTTTCACTGCCCCCTGGAGAACCTTTACATATTGTGTCATGCCGTTTGGCCTGAAAAATTTTGGAGCCACTTTTCAGTGGGCTGTGACTTTTTTCTTCCACGAACTCATTCATATTATCTTGGTTTATTTATATGACCTCACAGCTTGGTCTCAGAAATGTTCACAACATTTGTATGACTTACGACAATTCTGCTTACGATGTCGCAAATACAATGTCTACTTGAACCCCATCAAGTGTGTGTTTTGTGTCCCCGCTAGTTAGCTACTAGGATTCATTGTGTCACACAAATGGATTACCATGGATCCTTTGAAGGTTCAAGCCATCCTAAATCTTCCCCCTCTATGTAGTCTGGGCCAATTGCAATGTCTTCAAGGCAAGGCCAATTCCCTTCGTCGGTTCATTCCAGACTATGCAACGAAATTCCATGGCTTCTTGCGCATACTCTATACCAACATTCCTTTTGCATGGGATGAGCATGCAAGGGTCTCTTTTGACACATTGAAATAAGCTCTAACTTCTGCTCTGTTGTTGTCTCCTCCTGACTTCAACAAGGATTTCATCCTCTATGTGTCAGCATCCGAAAATGCTATCATTGGAGTCTTGGTCCAGAATACGATGCTCTCCAAGAGCATGTGATCTATTATGTGAGTCAGAGGCTTTTCAGACCATCCTTATGCTACTCCCATGAAGAGAAGATGACTCTCGCCATCGTCTTTTCAGTATGGAAGCTATGCCACTACATCCTCATGAGCTGCATGCAAGTCACAGTCGGTCCCTTTGCAAATGGGTGATCAAATTCATCACCTATAATCCTCCTTCAATCGAAGGCCATAAATACATTGTTGTCGCTATTGATTGTTTCACCAAATGGGATGAAGCCATGCCTACCTTCAACTGTAAGGCAAATACTGCAACACTTTTCTTTTTCAACCACATTATTGCTCATTTCGGTGTCCCCCAACAATTAGTATCAGACCACGGTTCTCATTTTGAGGACAATGTTTGGACAAAGCTATCCGCCATGTTGAATTTTGAACACCAGTATTCATCTTCTTATTAACTTAAGGCCAAAAATGGCCAAATTGAGGCTGTTAAAAAGATCCTCAAAACCATGCTCCAACTAATGGTGAATAAACATAAGTCCAAATGGCACCACTTTCTCTTTTCATCCCTTTGGGCCTACCAAAAATCAACTAAAATCGCCATTGGTCTTACCCCATTTCATGAATTCCATGGTGTGGAGTCGGTTCTTCCCATTGAATGCCAAATTCCATCACTTTGCCTTGTCGTCGAGCTTCTACCTGATACTTCACTGTTAGAACAATTGCTACTTATGCTTAAACGAACCAATGAGGACTGTCACGCTTCTCTCCAAATTATTTAAAAATAAAAGACCCTGTCGAAGTCCCATTACGACTCCCACATCCACCCACGCACCTTTAGCGATGAGGACCTAGTCCATGTTTACTACCAAGCCTGGAAAAGGGAAGCTTGAATCCATGTGGTATGGCCCTTATGTCATCCATCGATGTCTTGACAAGGGGGAATATATCCTTGCTAACAATGACGGTCACCTCTTGAAGAATCAACGCAATGGGCTCTACTTGAATAGGTTCTATGCCTAATGTCACTCAGCATAAAAACCCACGTATCATAGTTTTTATTTCTTGTTTTCAGACCTAGGAGACTCTCTACCCATTTCTAATGGTAGAGATATCCTTTGTACACTTTTAATCCGTTTTTGTAATTATGATACTACTGTATGAAAAAGAGACCACATTGGATTTTTCTTCCTGTTTTCATACTCTATAAACATGAAAACACCATTGATAATTTATCCGAATCGAGATCGACAAAAATCCACGAGATAGTATCATATTGAGCATACTTCTATCCAGCTTCTTCGTGCTCCTTAAACTATGAAGAAGGCCTGCAATGGTGTCTCTAGGCACCATCACATATGGTCTCGCATTATGGCATATTTCCCTCATTGGGTTGCCTTTGTTTAGAGTACTCCGCAATGAGTCTCCCTTGGATCCCCTGGATATCACTACTCTAGTAACTTCCCCCAGTATCTCCCATTGCAGTGTTTTTTCTAGTTTCCCATCCATGATTCCATCCTATGAGTTAGTATCATCTACTGTGAGGTCATCCCTGTCATCATAGTCTGAACAAAGGAATTTTGAGCCCCTCGTACTCCCCTGCCCTTGTTCCTCAGTTAGTGCCTCACTCCCAGTATTGTTCCATATCTCTGGTTGTCCCCTCATGCTTCTATGAAGGAAACCTCATTGCCTTGGTATTTTCAGGTCTCCCTCTATCGACGTCAACACATCTATTCTAGAGGATAGACCCAAAGGTCCCTATATCCTGGTTTCATCCACCTCATTGATGAGTTCCTTGGACCACTTGAAAGGAGTCCCTAGTGTCTTTCATGTTGGTTGTGTCTCATGTGCTTGACTTCAGCTACACTATCGCACCATTGAGATTTGTACAAGGTATTGGTACATTCATTATTTGGCCGAAGACCCCGGTTGTCACCCAACTCTAGCACATTGGTGAGTCTATTTTTGGGACCCATACAGTCTCATGTCCCTTGTGATTTTTGGGCTGCATTGGCGATAATGTTCGGAAGCACCCCAGTTTCATGCTTCTGTTTATGTCAAGTACTTGGTGTTGTATATTGTACCACAAAGATTCTGACTCTCAGTCATTGAGTCCATCTAGGTATGTATACACCTGTATTCAACAGAGCATCATTTGTGATGATATTGCATTCCATGAGAATGGCATTGTTCATAGGTACCAGTTCTTTAGATCAGTTTATGTATTTAACCTCCCATTGAGGCCACCCTGACGTACTACAAGTTGTATCTATTTATTGATCGGCTCCCATTATTTGAGCGTTGATCCCCATTTTTATTTTTGAGACATTGTTACGAGCATCGCTATGCCTGCCTCGTCCATATACATGTTTGAGATTATATGTACCTCATCTATTTTGGAGAATAAATACGAACCAAAATCCATCGTAGTTCGAATGAGGATACTCCACTTCTCTGTGGTCCTCTCCATTCTCTCCACCATTGTCATCGTTTTACCTTTATCCTATGATGTCTATCATCCATACGATGAGCTCTTTCCATCACACATCAGGGGGGAATATGTTAACACCAAAAAATGTTCACCTATCTCTCCATGGTCTAAACCGTAATCATACATCATATTCCCACCATTATTTCCTTCATTTTGACCTTCACAACTCAAATTCCACCAAATATGGTCCAAAAAAATAGTATTTTGTCCCCTATAAATGAAGGGAAGTTGAGCATTTATTGTGACATATCCCCACTCTCTCCAAAAAGGACCAAAAAAACCTAAAATTAGAAGGGTAAAAAACCATGGACAAATACCATGAATAATAAAATACCATGTGTCAAAAAACCTTGAACCATCCTGAAAAATACCCCTCAAGAGAGGGGAAAGGCCTTGCAGTCTGTGGGACTACCTTACGAGGGGATTTTTTTCTTATATGGTGGAAGTGTAGTGAGAAAGTTAGAGTGATGTGTGGGAAATAAACACAATTGAACATATGCAAAAATATTCCAACCACAATAGATGCAAAGAGGTGCAATAAGTGAGTGATATGTGAAAAGATGGTTTAGTGCAAATATGTCCACATGTAGGTTCTTTTTAATTACAAATTAGTTGAACTTGTATTTAGAAAGAAAAATAAATTGTAGATTCCTTGAAGACCTAACATCCTTCCTCTCAAAGGTAACTGGGCCTTCCAAAAGCACAATTGTTGGTGATAATATGATCCACACAACATTTGACAAGTGAAGGTAAGAAAGAGCCATTTCTACTAGCGAGGGGGGCAGTGATTCAATTAATAATACTTGGAAACAACTTGCAATAACAATAGCTAAATTTAGGAGTCACTTTTACCCACAAGTGCTTCTTGGATATGCCCTAAGTTTTGGCCACTAAGATACCTTGCTTCAAGTGTGGATCAGTGGTTATACCTGCACGATATTGTGTCATCTCCCTACAATAAGATGAGTGACTCATAGGGGGAGATGAGAGTAGCTATATTTCGTCTTTAACCTCCCTTTTCATGGCGTGCTTCTGATTCTAGGATTGTTTTTAGCACTTGCTTATAGCAATATTTGAGTATCACCCTAAAAGACAATAATTCTATGATTCAAAAAACCTAATGAAACTAGATTGGTGGGTGTTGTTTGGATGACTATCCCAATCAATCCTACCAAAATAAAATATTATTTTGTGACCTCTTCTAGAGGATTCTAGTTGATTAGCATTAATAAGGGTTGATTTTATGGGTTTTGATTTGATTAAGGTGTGTAAGGGAGGTAATTCACAATTCCCTTCTTTTCTGATTCACCAAGATTCTACAAAATGTGAGGTGAAGAGCATACTAGGATTGAAAGACCTTTTAGGTCCCCTGATGTGTGAAAGTGGGATATCACATGCGATGTAAGAATATCGACATTTAAATAATGGGAATAAAGTAAATACAAATGGAAATTTATTTTTAACTCTAAAGATGCTAACGGTTCCTGCAAAAATAAAGATGGTAAGTGTGCAATGGAGGCATTTCACACTTAACTCTTGTTTCTGATTCACCAAGATCGTATGAAATGTGAGGTGAAGAGAATACTTTGTGAGACAAGAGTCTTTAGGTCCTATCTTGTGTGCAAAAGTGGATTTACACTACATTAATTAAATATGTTAAGGAAGCAAAGAAATGTGAGAGCTCTTGAATACTAGTGACAACAATGAGGCCTGTTGAAAACCTCAAGGTTGGTTACCTAAGCGATTTTGAGAGATGAACCATTTACTTGCTAATCTTAGTCTATGTAAGCTAAGTACTAAATAAATAAGTAACTAGTGATAATTAACTTAGTTCTAGTTCATTAGTGAGTAGCATTAGGGATGTAAGATTATTGTAAAATTGATAAAAAAAGAGACACCAATGCCGGAAGGAAATTAACAGAGGTGTTGTCGTCGATAGAAAGAATCATTGGTGTGTTGTCACATGGTTACAATGCAAAAATTTCGTGTTTTCATGAGAAATACACCCATGTGGGTGGGGATCTAATTATGTGCACGTATAGCGCAACTATCGAAGGATGGTACACGTTATCAGCATGGTCAATACGTTGAGATTCACACATCTGATAAATTGGCTAAACCAACTGAATGGGGGGGGGGATTTCTAGGATGAATGGTAAGAATTTATTCAACTGCAAGATAGGAAACACCAAAAATTAACCAGTTAGAAAATAAAAACCTAGATAAAGAGAAATGATAAAAAATATAGCAGAGCCACCATGAATATTGTTGTGAAGAAGATTGCACAAGACTGGATCCTTCCCACTTGGTGATGGGAAAATCCTTGTAGGATGCAACAAGGCCTCAACATTAAGTGCCCCTTTGTTGGTAGGGAGTGCCCCAAGTGATTTTACAATTGGATGTTAGTAAAATCAACTAAAAGCAAAGAAAATAATAACAAAAATCAAACAAAGCACAAGGGGGATAAAATGCAAATCCAACAACCAATAGCTTCCAAACCACTTGTATAATACCTAATGGTCAAGCATGTGCAACACCTTGGAGATGTGAGTTCCAAATGGAGGAAAATTATCTGACTAAGTGATTCCCTTCTTGTCCACACCAATGTCAAATTTCTAAAGAACTAGTGATAATAATACTTGCCCCTTGGAGGAAGCATGAAAGGGAGCTTCGTGAATGGTTAAAAAAGGTGAAATAGGTGAGCTATAAGGGAGCTCAAGAACAATTCCAGAAGCATAACCTTGCTATTCTTTTCTTCTTACAATAACCATGGCCATGTATTTATTTTATAGACTAAGAGGTAGCTAATAAATAACTAGATCCAATGTGAACCCCTTGATATCATGATCTAGCTCTCAAGTACACAAAGGAGACCATTTAAGGAAACCAAGTGTGTGAAGAGCCAAATTCAAATTCTTTGGAGTTAATGTATATTTCATGAGACTTTAATGCACCACTAGTGGGTGAGATTGTGCCATTTATTTCATTCACGCGGGTGTCAAGGGAATATCCATTGTAACAAACTTAAATAAGAACAACAAACAATAATAAAATAATAATATAAATAATAAACATCAACATATATATATATATATATATATATATATATAATTATAATTAATAATGTCTTTACGAAAAGACATGACTCTTAATAAAAGGGTATTCCGCCAAAATATAAATAGCATACCTTCAATTGTAACTTATCACTTATCTATCCAATTATCAATATATATTTGTCCTATTAATGGCTTATCGAATATTCCAGGTGTTCTAGTAATATTGATTGTGTGAAGTGAATAAATATTCGCTTCATTTGGTATTAGAGCTAGTTTGTGATCCAGGCCTTTGGCCATATCGTGATTTTTAATCATAATCATAGGGAGTCCCTAAATTTATGGTCTTTGACCAAGTAAAAAAAGAAAAGAAAGCCAAAAGAAAAAATAAAAAGGAAATAGAGTTGAAAAAAAAGTGAAACAAAAATAAAAACAAAAACAAAAAACTAACAGGAGGAAAAACAAAACAAAAAAAAAGGAAAGAAAAAAAAAGTTAAAAAAGAAAAGATAAAAGTAAAAGGAAAAAAAAGAGAGAGGGTAAAAGTGAAACCACACCTAGTTTCTTCAAGTGGGTTTGGGTTTGAATATAAAAGTGCATAATAATAAATACTAAGAAGCAAGCGAGATTTGAACTTAGGTGGGGAAGGTAACACTCATTCCTCCCAACCGCCCAATCTCCTAGAATTTTACAAAATGTAAGGGAAAAAAAATCTAAGAGTACATAATAATTGCTACTAAGAAGCAAGTGAGATTCGAACTTAGGTGGAGAAGGTAACAATCATTCCTTTCAACCACCCAATCTCCAAGAAGTATTTATCAACCTTCAAAAAGAAAAAAATGTATTATTATTATTATTATTATAATTACTTAATGATTGTATTAAGTACAATTATTAAATTACAACAGTAAAGAAAAACAAGAAAAAAACGAAGAAGACAAGAAGTCGGTCAAAAGGAAAACCAACTATCATCAAAGAACACAAGAAGTCAGGAATTATGGAAAAGTCTAAATCAGAATTGCAGTCCCAACTACAAGTAGCAATTCACAAAGTATTTGACATGACGAAGCTGGATATTTCTAAGGAATTAAAGAGTCAAAAATATCCCTATCAGAATATATAAAACCAAAAAAACATGAAAGACGCAGTCGAGAATAATGAAGAAATAAAACGATTAAACAAAATCATCAAGGACAAAGATGACAAAATCATGCAAATCTAGAAAAAAGTAAGATGCCAAGAAGGAGAGAATTGTCTCCTTCAGCAACATATTGAGGAACTCTAGCAAAAAGAGGAAGACTAAAAAAAAGTGCACAAGTTGGAAATTACAAAAGTCTATAACACATTAACAAGTAATACTGAAGAAATATACCAATTAAGAAATCATAATAAATTATTAGTTACAAATATCAAGAAGTTAAAGAGTACCAAGAAGGAAGACAACTCGAATGAAGATATCGAAGGAAAAGTCCTAGAAAAACAAGAAGAATATCATTGCCTTCTAAATCTTAATCAAGAACTAGAGAAAGAAATTGAGAAGTTAAAAGAGGACAAAAAGTCGCAAGATGAAATGTTCGAGAAGATTCATAGTAAAAAAAATCTACTGGAGAACAAAAGTAGCACAAATCCAGAGAGAAGCATCTAGACTCTTCGAAAAACAAAGTCAAGTCGAGGAAGTGAAGGAAGTCCTCGCTGCAGTTAAAAATGAAGAAAAACGAACAACACATACACTTTATAGACATCCAAATTATAATCGTCATTTTGACCAATGACAGGGTCAAAATGAGCATTCACAAAAGAGTTATGTTGACAAGCAAACAGTTCGACATACTAAGCAACAATTGAGACAACCCATTTCCCAAAACAATCTAATAGGTTCAATCAAAATAGATCTAGGATGGACCACATCAGATACAATGCGTTAATTCTCCTGGGGAATCCGTAACTCGTATTGTCTTATCTCATCAAGTGTCGCAAAGGATCCAGAGATGACAGTTCAAGAAAATTAGACGTTGCTGTCAATGAAGCTTTGAGGACAAAGCTTCCCTTAAGGGGAAGGAAATGTAACAAACTTAAATAATAACAACAAACAATAATAATAATAATAATAAACATCAACATATATATATATATATATATATATATATATAATAATTAATAATGTCTTTACGAAAAGACATGACTCTTAATAAAAGGGTATTCCGCCAAAATATAAATAGCGGACCCTCAATTGTAACTTATCACTTATCTATCTAATTATCAATACATGTTTGTCCTATTAATGGCTTATCACACATCCAAGTGTTATGGTAATATTAATTGTGTGAAATGAATAAATATTTGCTTCATCCACACTATAGTGCAACTATTGTACTGGTGACACGTGTTGTAGCGCATATTAATCAGTTATAAATCTGTGTGGGTGTAGCTTCTAGATTTTCTCAATCACTTCTAGATGCATGTTTCTTATTGAATCTGGTGACGAATTATTTGGTTGGATGCATGGTATATGTTGAGGACACTTTTCTGTGCAAATTGCGAAAATGTTGCATGTGTACAATATTTTTGTGATAATAAAGGTGCAATTTATTTTTGCAGGGAAAATTTTGAGGGAAAATTTTGATTCACTAAAATTTTTGGAGGCAAATTTTGGAGGGAAAGTTTGGGAGTGAAAATTTCATTCTTTTAGCTATAATATTGCAGGGGGTCGATAGTTTCACTATTCTACTTTTTGGTGAGGAGTGTGGGAAGATTTCCTTCTCTTTTCTATTAAGATTGGGTTATCATTCTAATTTTTAAGGATAATTCATGGAATGATCTAAATTATTCTTAATTTATGAAGATGTACATGAATATGGTGGAAAGTTTCCTCCAAGTGAGGATTCAAAGACACCAATGATGATTTTCCTTTGAGTGAGGGTTTTAAAGGAAGTAATTATGATGATGATGATGATGGATACCTTCCTCTAAGTGGATATTTTAAAGACATTGAGAAAGTTGATGACAATTTGCCTCCAAGTGATGCTTTTCAAGGCATCAATAATGATTTTCCTTGAAGTGATGATTTTTCAAGGCACCAATGATAATTTTCCTCCAAGTGAGTATTTTCAAGGCACCAATGGTGATTTACTCCAGATAAGGATTTTCAAGACACCAACGATGATTTTCCTTAAATTTAGGATTTTCCTCCAAGCGAGGATTTTCAAGGCATCATAGTTGATTTTACTCCAAGCGAGGATTTTCAAGGCACAACAGTTGATTTTCCTCCAAGCAAGGATTTTGATGGGATCGATGATGAATTTGGTGAGGAAGAAGGCATTGACAATGGTGTATAATATTTTCCTCAAAGAATGGATTTTAATGGCACCGATGATGATTTTCCTCCAAACAAGTATTTTAATGGGATTGATAATGTTTCTCCTCCAAGTGAGGATTTTGATGCCATCGATAATGATTTTCCTCTAAGCGAGGATTTTAGTGGGACATATGATGATTTTAGTGAGGATGAGGACAAAAAAATGGTGAAGATGATTTTCCTCCAAGCGAGTATTTTGATGGCATCGATGATAGTTTTACGCCAAGAGAGGATTTTGATGCGACAAATGATAATTCTAGTGAGGATGAAGGCACCAATAATGGTGAAAATGATTTTCCTAGAAGTGAGGATTTTGATGGAACCCACAATGATTTTCCTCCAAATGAATATTTTAATGTAGCATGTGATGATTTTGGTGAGGATGAAGGCACCAATAATGGTGAAAATGATTTTCTTCCAAGTGAGGATTTTGATGGCACCGATGATGATTTTCCTCCAAGCCATGATTTTAATGGGATAGAATATTATTTTGGTGAGGATGAAGGAACCAATAATGATAAAGATGATTTTCCTCCAAGTGATAATTCTAATGTGACGGATGATTATTTTGGTGAGGATGAAGGCACCAATAATGGTGAAAATGATTTTCCTCCAAGCAATGATTTTGAGGGCATCGATGATTATTTTCCTCCAAGAAATGATTTTAATGTGACATATGATGATTTTATTTATGATGAACCGGACAGTGATGAAGATACCAGTAGTGTTGATGATGTTGATTTAATCTCAAGTGATAAACTTGATACTGATGAGGATAATCATTCTTCTACTAAATTTGTTGATGTGAATTTCAATGAGAGGAATGATATTCCTCATAGTGATGAGGACATTCATTATAATGAGGATGATGTAATGGTACATGAAACAGAAAGGAAAATTGTACCAATGAGTAAGATTAAGTGTAGGAAAAGACCATTTTATATCAATCCAAAGCATTCTAGTTATACAAGGTCTAGGAAATATTTTCTCACAATTACAAGTTCTATTACTGATTTCATTTCAAGTGAGTGTTTCCAAAAACATTGTTTGAAACAAATACACTACAATTATGCCTTGGTGAAAAGGTGAGCATATTTTTAAATCAACAAAAATATACAAAATCCATATTTAGTGGGGTGCATGATTTCTACAAAGGTAGATTTTGTTTATCTCAATAGAAGTATTTTCTTTACAGAAGGGAATTCAAAATAATTCACTCAATTGGTAAGATTTGACTATCAAGAATCTAGACAAGGCAAGAAAAGGATCCTGCATTTTATTCTAAAGAATATCATGCACGGGCTAGTGGTCCAATGAAAAACATTGCAATTTCATGGATGTGTGACTTCATTCCTAAGCATGGAGAGAGTATGCCAAATAGAGAAACTATACATATTCCAGATAATTTCTCAAGACATGAAATATATAACTTATACAAGGAATTTGTTCAAGACGGTGAAGGAAATAACAACTTAATTAGATATGCATATTTTACAAGGCTATGGAAAATAAAGTTCAACAACATTTGTATTCCTAAGAGGTCAAGGATGGGGGTTTGCAGTATATGTGCTTCTCTTAAATAAAGACGGGATAAATCATAAGGGATAGAAAGATTTACATCTCTAAAAACTTTCTTTTCCTGAATAAATATCAATTATGAAAGCTCATCAATGCTTTATATTTATTTTTTTTGTATATTTTCTTATCAAAGAACTTCAAGAACGTGGGAATACACAATCACTTGAACGAAAAAACTTATGCAAAAATTGCAACAAGTATTATGATGACCCACATAAGTATATGGGTTTAATAATTGATGGCATCGATCAGAAGAAATTTTTTTTTTGCCACATTTTGTTAATGTACCAAAGTATTTAAAGGAGAAACATTTTATTCACATTCACTTGGTTGGTTGTATGGTTTTTAATGGGGTTATACGTCTCCAAGGCTTTACTTTACAGCTCCAAATAGTCACAATGATGCAATATGACCATGACCATAGTTCACCATGTGCTTACTCATTGGTATGATAATATTCCTTGAGTTATATAATTGCAATTGGACAACAACAACCAAGAAATAAAAATCATATATTTTTTGGTTATCTAAACATGCTAGTTGAAATGGAAACATTTTAGAAAGTTAAAGTTGGTTTTCTTATTATTGGGCATACACATGACCATTTTGATCAAATTTCTATTTTTTTTTTTGGCATTGACATTGGGAAGGGAGAATATTGGGAGCCTACCATCATTCACTAAAATTATTAGAAAAAAAATAGTCTAGATCCTATAGTGCTAATTTTGGAGGAAACTATTGACATGTGAAGATTTATTTTGGGATCGCATGGAGAATAAAGGTGCATTGAAAAACTTAATGACATTGGGTTTCAACTTCAATTTCATATAAAAAATATTGATGGGAAAACACTACTACAGAGTAAGAATTAATCAATGAGTGCAAAATGGGGGCCTACACCAAGTTAGCATTTCTTAAATTCATCCTAATTCGTTAAAATTTATGCTTGAAAATTATTGTTATTGCAATCAACTGTCGAGATTTAAAATGCATGCCGACGCAATAGAGATGTTGATTATTCTAAATGCTTGGAAGAAATAAAAAATTCTATCAAAGATACATATGACTATTTTGATGTTGTCGATTTTGTTTCATGGGAGTCTTTTTTCATGGAGCAAAATGACATAATTCAAAACTTTACAAATGGAGATATTTTTTTGAAGACCCCATTTAGCTGGCCACAAAGTATGTCAAATGAAAATGAGGAAATAAATGTTGAATCTAAAAGTGGTTATTCTTCTCAAGAAGAGGAAAGTAAAATCTTGTAGAAATTCTAAAGCCTTTATGGCATAAAGAATTTCATAAACAAGCTAAGGATTTAGGCACACAATTAAACTCATAGAGAATTAGCATAAGGAGAGAAGAAGAAGAAGAATTAATGAACACACATTAATGAATGATCAATAAACGATAATTGATATTATTACATAGGCAATACATCCTTATAAAGGAAAATAGAGTTGATGGAAGACAACTCATGCTAACTCATAAATCATACTTACTAATTATGATAAACCCCCATAGGTGGCTAAAGCACTTTCCTAATCTATCAAGGACCTCACGAATTAGCAATAGCATGAGTGAGTGATGATGAATGAAGGAAAGACTTGATAATCTTGGAATATGGAGAGGAAATACTGGAGGATGGGTTGGGAATAAAAGCTTCCATTTTCCTAATTAACTAGCTTTACCTTATCCACAGAAAAGCTAGATAAAAGCAGAATAAGGCAGAATCTGCAGGAAAGTGCAATTACTAATAATGGGAGTCAATAAAGTGGTCAAGATCAAACCATAATCATAAATAAAGCATTCTTGGGGTATAGATGGAAAGTGTTGACTTTAAGGTTCAAGTGGATGCCAACTATTTAGATAGTGGGTAGGAATTTAATCAAATAATGAGTAAATATTTTATCCTAAGTTATGAGTGGGTTTAATAATATCCCAACACCCCCCTTTAAGTATGAATTTATGATGATATTTCTGAAATAATAAGAAATATAGATGCATATAGGGCCCAACAGCAAGGCTATGGTCACCCTTTTAAAGAGACAAAACCACAAGGGGAAAATCCTCCCTCAAGAAAGGACATGAAAAGAAATACCAAAAATGTTGAAGTGATGGTGTTTTTTCTGCTCTAAAATAAATGCCGATGTCTGGAGGAATCTTCTTCTTGGGAAAAAGATAAATCTTCTCACCTGGATAAAAAAAATAAACAACTGCAAGATGGATATTGGGACCATGTAGAACAACTGGTATCCAATGATAATGTGAAATCAATACTTAAGGATATTGAGACTTGTAATCAGCTCCAAGATGATGAGATGACCTGAAATTTGAACCAGTAGAGATGAAATCAAATCTAGATAGGTCAAATAACTGTCCAAGCGAATGTATAATGTCTCCATGTTCATTTACACAGAGAGGATGTGTACAAGTGATCATGTAGGAACATAGGTAAGGCATAGGATCAAAGAGTGTGAATACATGGGATCCATGGCTTGATCTAGCTCCCAAGGAATCCAAAAGAAGACATATAAGCATATCATTAGACTCATGGGAATACACTGATAATGAATCCTCTATGGTAGAAGTATGAAAGGAGGTAGGAAGGAGATGTTCAAAATATTCAAGGTGGATCTGAGGATTAGTGCCAAGAAAAAAGGAGGAGTTGTTGAAGTGCATGGGATCAAGTATGGTAAGTGGCAAGACACTAAAAGGAATTGATTTGGCTAATAAAACATCCTGGAAGTCACTGGGTTGTGCACCATCAATGGGAGATGTATGCACAAAGTGTGAAAGGTCTGGCATATGGATCTCAGAATCCATGATAGAAGACATAGAGAACACTGAATGTGTGAGTGAATCATCAATAGAAATAGAAGCTCAAATAGTCACTTCTTTTTCATCAACAAAATCATAAGAAGATGAATCAAGATCTTAAATATCAAGAGACACAGAAAAAGATGGCTCTTCAATATTTGATTCTTAATTAAAAGGGGAAGCATTCGAATCAAAGAGAGTAGTAGCAATAGGAACTGTATGAGAAACTTCTTCATCATGATCTACTTCATTAGATATTGTAGAGGCCAACACATCTTGAGAGAGAAAAATCATTGAGGATCTAGAGGTGCTCTCCACATAGCTAGAAGGATCCTCATTGTGCTTTCCAAAAACTCTACCCAATGTTGTCCAGAGATCCTTTGGGTATTCAACAGAATCAATAAGGTAATGCATGCTTGGAGAAATAGCTAGATATTTAGCTACAAACGCTCTATCACAGTCATTCATCCAGTCACTTGGATCTTCATAAGACTCTTCACCAGATCCAATAGATATCTCATAGAGACCTTGTCTTTTTATATATGAAATCGTCTTCAATTTCCACTCTGAATAGCTTGTGAATGGAGCAAGAGGAGAAACTCATACTCTTGAATCCATTTGAAGTTCTACCTGCAAAATAAACCTGTAAATTTGAAAAGGAGGATTAATTAATGAGCTGTCAATGCTATGATGTTATGTAGAGATTTGATACCCTGAGCTTTGATACAATGTATAAATTATAAATCCTTTATGGCATACGAAATTTCATAAACAAGCTAAGGATCTAGGCATACAATTAACCTCACAGAGAATTACAGAGAATTAGCATAAGGAGAGAAGAAGAAGAATTAATGAACCCAAATTAATGAATGATCAATTAATGATAATAGATATTATTACATAGGTAATACATCCTTATAAAGGAAAATAGAGTTGATGGAAGACAACTCATGCTAGCTCATAAATTAGACTTACTAATTATGATAAACCCCCATAGGTGGCTAAAGCACTTTCCTAATCTATCAAGGAACTCACGAATTAGAGATAGCATGAGTAAGTGATGAGTGAAGGAAATACTTGTTAATCCTGGAATACATACATAAAATTATGGAGGATGGGTTGGAAACAAAAGATGCTACTTTCCTAGTTAACTAGCTTTACCTTATCCACAAAAAATATGGATAAAAGAAAAATAAGGAAGAATCTATAGGAAAGCACAGTTACTAATTTTGGGAGTCAATAAAGTGGTTAATATCAACCAAGAATTAGAAATAAAGAATTATTGGGGTATAGATGGAAAGTGTTGACTTTAAGGTGCAAGTGGATTCCAACTATCTAGCTAATGGGTAGGAATTTAATCAAATAATGATTAAATATTTTATCCTAAGTTATGAGTGGGTTTAATAATATCCCAACAAATGTATATTGGGTCTAGAAGATCATCTGCATGGCATGAAGAGATGGAAGACCCTAACAAAGGCTCCGTACAAGATATCAAGGAGGGTTGCATAATTTTGATTTTGGCTATAGAAGATCGATGTGGTTATACATTCCTTATTGCAAAAGTTGTTAAGGTCAATAAAGAAAATGAAGAAGTTATATCCATTGAAGTATATTGGTATGCAACAAACACTCACCCATTTGATGGTGTGTACAAGCTAGAGAATGTTGTTGAGAAAAAGGTTTGCAAAAAGAGAAAAAAAAAGGGTCAAAATGTAAATCATCATTGCATTGACATTTTGAAATTAGAGGATGTTGACATACTAGATTATGACTTTCACTTAACAAAGAAAGGCACTGTTCACTCCAAGACTACATATATTATCAAAATATTGTTGGCACAAGAAATAGTTGCAACATGAGAGTATGCTAAACCAAGGCGTAGATCCATAAGGAACATGTCATATGAAATTTTTGGCATACATGAAGAGTCAAATGGTGCACTCATTGATAGTAGAGAAGAATATGGGTTATATGCATATTCATATAATCATTCATTTGAAGAAAATGTAGTTTCTGATTGTGTGTCAAAAACCATATGTTGATTTAAATATTTGCACATGAAACATTTTGTTATGATTTTATTAAGATGACATTGTTTGTGTGGCAACTCTAAAGGAGTGTTTGAATTTTGATATGAATCATTTCTACCTATTATGGTTTAATATATGATTTTATTATGAATATTATCATAAATTCTTTTATTTTATATGGAACGAGTGGTGAAATAATTTCTTGAATAATTTGTCTTTAAATTATTGCAAGTTTTGTATAGTATTACTAAGAGATTTAATAAATAAAATATTAAATTATGATAAAATGATATAATAATGTCATTTTTTGAAAAAGCATGCTATTGTTAGCATTAGTTTTCAACTCATAGCTTGATTTAAAGGTTTTTTTGTAAACAACAATAATGATGGATTTGGTCCATGTCTATATCTTTAACAACACAAAAAAGTGGTAACACCACTTTTTAACTTGGGGTTGTTTTTTGGTGTTTTTTATGCAAAAATATGATTTTTTATGGCTAGATTCCTTGTTTTGAGTATAAATTTCTTGTCAAGTTGTATAACTTTTGATTTCGATAGAACTAACTAATTCCTATTTGACTCCTCTAGGGATGTATCTTATATAATTCCATTCTGATGCATAGGAAAGAGTGACAAACCCACATATTTATTATCTCATAAATATGGAAACAACTCCTATACATGGTAATGCAAACAACCCCTAGTCTATAGCACTGTCATTATCTAGAACACATAACTCACTCAATAATCAATGGCACTTACACAAGTATCAGATTAACTCCTACACAGAAAGTTAAAAACTACTTTGTTGCATACTTACGCTTCTAGCAATTTGGAAAGAAAACACATTAACAATGTTAATTGTCTTTTGTAAACAAAATAAATACATATTAGATTCTCATATTGATACAATTATAAGACTATACAAACAACACTAATGCCATTTATGGCATAAGAATGAAATTCAATAAATTTACCATGTGCAGGTCCTTTAAGAATCTCCCTTTAAATATGCTCCTCTGAGCATATCTACAAAATATGCATTCCTCCTAAGCCTCCCTACCTCTTGATATTTGATCATTTCATATGGAGATGTGATCCTCAATAATGGAAACCATGCATGTTGTGCAACACTAGTTGGAAATGCTGAAGTTTAACACTTGGTGTTAACATTAGTCAATATGTAATGGTCATGTATCAACTAGTCAACAAACTTTCATGCTTCCTAGGTTTCATTTATTGTTAGTACTCTTATGTCATAGTGTAAGTCAAAGATTGTAAAATAGTGACTGGGGAATTCTTACATAAAGTGAGTAATTGATCTTATCGATTGCTATAAACATATACATATGATGCATTATTTGAATGATTAAATCTTTCTCAATTAGTAAATTGTGGTAAAGTGAGATTGCACCCACCAATTTAAGATATTTTACATAGTCTTGAACTATTATTAAGTATTTGAAAGTGGTATTAGGTTTTCTAGATAAAAGAAGATGAAATTAGATTGCATGATATATCGGTTTAATGGAAATTAGCTTCTTAATAAACTTAAAATAAAAGGATTAAGATACATATAATAATCTAACATTGTAAAAATTTAGCTGAATTAAGAAATATCTTGCCATACACACTCAAAAGCTAATAATGTTGTAAATTTTCACTAAAGGGTGCAAATGGGTTAATTTATATGTTACACACACATGCGCGCGCGTGCTCACCATAACTAATCTCACCCAATTGAAAATTTATTAACTATGATTGTTTTCTAAACTTCATAGATAGTTTAACTTTAAAAAAATCTAACAGTTTATTCCTTGTCTTTTAGTTTCCCTAGTTTCCTAACATAGGGAATTATAATTTATTTCATATAGATTATAGATTTATTTTAAAAAGGAAAGAAAAAATGAAGGGTGATCAACATGGATACTAACATGAATATGATTAAGTTGGAATCCGTATTTATTAGCATTCCTTCCATGGAGATTATAATTAAGAACTAAAATGGGTTCAAGTTTTCGTTTCACGATTTGGTGAAAATTGAAAACGTCATTTTGTGGAATGTAAGGAATGAGAAAGATCCAACCTGGAAACTTAGTTTCCATAAAGTATCTTTCTAAAGACCGGTTGTGAAATAGTCCTATAAATTTTTATTTTAACATGATGCAATATTGCCTTAAACCATTAGTTTGACAATATAAATGTATCTAATTTTTGGTAAGTGATGTTTTTAAACTAATTGCCATGAGTATTTGGTATTTTTCATGACTAAGATTTCTTGCATGAAAGTCTCTCCAACATCAAAGTTGAGTCCTTATGTCCCGTGTTCTAGATACAAAAACCATGCCTCTTTTTATGTTTAAGAATTATTTCCAAGCATATATTCTATTCATTTCGACATCATGCATATCTTTTCAATGTGGTTCATGACTCCACAGTATTAGTTGCTTGCTACATCCACAACCCCCCCACCAAATATGGAGAAAATGGGGATGCCAAGTATTTATACGAGTAAACTCATCGTCCTTTATTACGGGGCCTAACCTGTTGGGGACATCGAGTGAGCCCCTCGTAAACTCTATACATAGACACCCAAGGATTGGACCTCGATACCTCCTACTTGAAAGAAACATCTCTCAACCACGTGGGCTTACCCACAAAGCTTTGCACATCATAAATATTACATTCTAAGGAAATGTGTTTTCTTATGGTGTCGATTGGTTTATTGGATTAGTTTGTAAAACTTCAACAATGCCATTGTGATTTGATATAGACTAAACCATCAATGGTGATGGGTTTACCCACTAAAAATTTTAATGTTTATTTTTAATATCAATTTGAAACTACGCTACATGGCTTGGATTAAAAATTAAAACTCGACCACAAAAACTCCCTTTATCCAAAACTAATCAAATTCTTTGTCTAGCACATGTACTCACACATTCTTTTCTTTCAATTAGTTTTTTATTTTATTTCAAAGATTAGAACGCTAAGTCTTGAACATCAAATCTTTTCAATGCACTATTCTTACAATAATCCAATTTGTATAGACATAGGAAGAGAACCATAAACTTCAAGGAAAGTGAGACACATAGTGGTGGAATGTAATGTCCATTCCTGGAAGGACATTAAGTGTTGACCATGTCAAGCACCTAGGGGTTAAAAATTGAATAAATTAAATTACCTAGGGAATTTTGGTTATTAAAAACTATGGAGGCATGTATTAGGATAATTTGTATTCTAATTATTTTATGTATTTATTTATTTAATGTGGAAAATAATGACATGTGGAAATGAGTTCCATGTAAGGAGAGTGCATTAGGAAATCTGAATTGCCTAGGATGAAAAACATCAACTGTCCAAAAGACTGGCAAAAGAAATCTGTGAGAAAAAGATGGAAACTGTCAAAAGCATGGAAAAGAAAGCATTTTTCAAGGAAGTAAAGTACAAGAAAAGTTGCCAGACATAAAGCAAGGATGGAACAATTTCTCTTTTGGACTGAAGGATACAAACATCGAAACATTACCTAAGCTTCAAACTTGCTATTTTTCTCAAGGAGGGCGAATTTCCACTTTCGGTTAAGTTATGCAAACAGGGAAACATCATCCATGACTCTTACTTTTTATTTTCATCAAGGAGGGCACATCGTTGGATTAGGGCTAGGGTTTAACAAGTGAAAACTTACTCAACAGGTAAATGAATTACTCAACAAGACACTTAAGGTCTACTTAAGGGTGTTTCCAACTCCATTATTCAGTTTGGATTGCTTATGTTTTGATGTTGTGTGAATCCAAGCTTCAAGTTTGAGCGATGAGCCTCAGTACCCTTAGGTGGTTCACCTTCTCTTCTCTCCTCTTCCTTTAGTCAGTGCAGATCACATAGAGGCCAAGGAGAATCCATACAAGATTCATTTTAAGCTCTGATAGAAGCCATTCAACCATTGAATTCAAGCTCCAATGAAGTAAGCTTCACTTACACTCTCATATCAATGCCAGGTGCTAGTTTTGGGCCTCCAATTCTTAGTTTTGGACACCATTTGATGAGATCCTCTCTTCAAACCTTATTCTAATATTCTCATCTCCATCCTTTTATTCTTATCTCTGTATAACAGTAAGAATTTTGTCCAAGAGAATCTTCATGGTGAAATTTCATTAGAGAAGTCTTTTAATGCCCATTTAATGGGTCTTGTTAGTTTTATGCATTAAAAATGATGCAATAACCATGGAAAGAATATATGAGTTATATGATGCATAAAATACATTATATAAATCTCTGTGGAACATTAGTTGCAGGTCCGGGAAGAATCAGATTCGAATTTTATCATAATTCTCATACCCTTGCTCATTGACTTATTTAGCATTATTGATGATTTGTAGACTCAAATTGTTCCCTGTAAGTATTTTTAGGCTGTTAATTCACCCCAAAACCCAAACTAACCTACATATCAATAATTCATTTGTATCTTAATGTGTTTGAATGGCCTCTTCTGCGTAGGCTTTCCTTGGGCCAAAAATCCCATTTTTTCCCAAGCACTCCCAAACTGCCTCAAATTGTTCTAGATCTATTCCAAGTCCATTAGAATGTTATTGGATGCCTATTACACAACTAATAATTTATCTGAGCCTTCCATAAGCCTTGGTTTACTGGAAATGACCATTCAATCTCAGCTTGCACCAGTTGGGACACCCAGAATCCTGGTAGTAGACTTCAGTGGAGCTGATGTTTGAAACCTAAAAGGTCTCAACATATAGGTGCTTATGGATATGAAACCTCTCTATCCAAACATGTCCTTTGGTTTCTTCCCTTATCCCTCTATCATTCCCAGTTTTGCTAGTACTATCTGTGTTCTGCGTTGCACAAGGAAAGTGATTGATCTTAATGTAAGAATTTTTATTTAACATTTAATTATATCAACAGTAGAGTTAATATTCGGATCTGATGTCATATCAGGGATATTATAGTGGTGTCATATATCTTTCCTTGGCTCATCTTGTGGAACGAAGCCTCTTTGCTGAAAAATATTTTAAATCACTAAATCAAGTTGTAGCTATGAGGCTCCTACCAATGATTGAAGAAGACCTTGAGTAGTATGAAGAAGAGTGGAAGAAGAAGACTATGAAGATCCCTCATGCAGTACCTCAGGAAGATTCGGTAGGGATGATGTTGATGATTTATTGCTTCCATCTTATCATGAATTCATATAGCATAAATCTACAAGTGTTGTTGGTTAAATGTTCGGTGGAAAAAACTCTAAGGAATCCTTCCAATATTTCATGGAATACTATGCTTTAAAAAAGGAGACAAGGGAGGTCTTATCTTTCTGAGATTACTGCTACCTCAAGATATAGAAGTTATTCAAAGATCCATATTTCCATTCAAGCATGGAAAATATTGCGCATATGGTGGATAAAGTATGCAAGAAAGTGGGGACTAGATGTTTGCCACCTAGACCCAAAAGAGATAAAGAGGTGAAGCCTATGCTATGGAAAGAATAAATCTAAAGATCTGTTGTATCTAGAAAAAGTAAGAAAGAGGAGGATGAGGCCCTAAATCCATTCTTAATCATTGAAAAGTACCATGATCTGCTTAGTTCTTCAAGTGGACAAGAAGAGGAAGAATTCTATAAGGCATAACATAAGTCACTACAAGGTGAATGCATGGGAGAAGAAAGGGAATATGAATGCACTTCGATATTCTTTGTGGGTGATCTCCAGATCACTGCTAAGGATGTTGGTTCATGTGATGGTGGTGAAACATCTTTTGGATAAGATCCAAAAGAATATTAGAATTCATATTTACAGTCACCACATAATGAAGAAGAAGACAAGGCCACACCACTTGGGTTTGAACCAGAGAATTTGGTGGAAGAGCAGGCCACCATGGTGTCCCTACATGAAGAGGATGATGATGTCAATGGTGATAAGGCATCTTTTGGATCAGATCCAAAAGAAGAACATAGTTCAGATATGAAATCATCATTTGCTATTCCTAATGAAGTGGAAGACCAACGCCCACCAGTTGGGTGTGAACAAGAAAATTTGAAGGAAGAACTCATGCAAAGGGATGAACACAATTTAGTTTTTTGTACTCCCTTGCAGCACGATGAAGTTTTAGCCATATTAGAGGAGAGACTATGATATTAGTAAGAATCTACATCCCACTATCATCATTAAGGAGAGCCATGAACCACCTAGTCTTGCAACTGGGAAAAATGAAATAAAGATCCATGAAAGGGAGCGCAAGTTATTGCAAGGTATTTGTAGTGAAGGAGACAAAGAAGTTTACCATGAGCATAAAGAGAAATATGTTGCAAAAATGGAAGACATAACTGAAATCCTTATTGGTGAGGGTTGTGCAATAAAAGAGCAGGGTGCTCATTCACTTGACCATACCACCAGTGTTGTAGAAGAACAATCCAGAGAGATAAGAAACACTTTGGACATGGTTGAAAGAGTACCTATCGATGGGTGCTCAAGTTTCAGTGAGACATCTACTGAGGGATGTCCACCTCTCTATGTTGATGACATAGAGATTTCACTTGAAGAAATGATCCCAAGATCAACTTCCACATCACCACTTAAGTTTCATGAAGTTGATCCAAGAGAGAAGGAAGAAGAAGAGGTTCATCTACTAGAACTTCATTTTCTTGCAGGGCCCCACTAAACATGAGTGAGTGCAAGATCAAAGAGGCCTTACACACTCTCCATTGAACACATGAAATGATGACAAATATCTGTTGGAAGTTGGATGAGATTTATATTCCATGGAAGACATGGAAAAATTTTAGAAGGCCATGACAAGAATCAAAGGTAATTTTCTACATTTTCTTTATGATAGAAACAATTTTCTTGAGCATGTTGAGTTATTGCATGGAGAATCCTTGAAGGATAAAGAAGAAATTTTCAAGCTCACACAAGATTTGTTTACCACCCAAGAGTCCTTGAAGAGCACTCAATGTGCACTCCAAAAGTCTAAGATGGAGATAGAGCAACTTCATGAGAAGTTGCAAAGATCTTACTTGCCCTCGAGGATCCATACATATGGGCTATTGTTCAGAGATTTTATTATCTTTGTCTTGTATGGTGGATGTTTGAGCCTAACATTGTCCTATGTTGCATCTTGGATTTTCTTAGTCGTAATTACATCGCGAGGATGATTCATGCCTAACCAAATCAACTTTTCATATTTTTTTTAACCTATTTAAATAATGGTTTGGATTGTTTGACTTCTTCATCCATATCGTTTTTTTAATTCTTCCCTTTAGTATTACTCCTCCACATCGATGTTGGATATGCAAATGAGCCTAAAATTGGGGTACGTGGCGTCCAATATTTTCTTATCCTTAATCAGCTTCTAACGTGGTATATGAATCTCGATATTTGGTTTGTTTTTTCCAGAGTTACCTTCATCTTGGGTGTTAGATATCTCGGTTATTTTTTAGATATTTTATTATCGTTATCATGGATACTGGATATCCGACGCTAACATTGTCATACGTGGCATCCATGATTTTGTTTGTTTTATTTACATCATATGGAAGGTTTATGCTTAACTAAATGAATGATCTATTTTTACCGATTTTATGGACCGCTAGGATTGTTGACTTCATCTAGATCCATATTTAATTCTTCTTTTAGGTATTTCTCCTCACAACTCCAAATCTGAGATGTGTTTTTTCTAGGAGAAAAAATAGATTTTCCTTGTTATTCATTGAATCAAAGGTAATTGTTTACATCTTAGGAGGATCTTCATTGCCTCAGCCAAAACCATACAAGAGGAGAAAAATACATCCGTCTCTCCAATTATTACCCATCTCATCCAATAGATAAAACTACACATTGCAGTCTGATAATACATAGAGGACACACTAGTCACAATTATGCTCCAACAAGGGTATTATGAAGAAAATAAACACCCCGCACCTTCTTGGTTCCAAAATGTAAAGAGAGAAGTCAAGCAAAGTTCTGCATGGCTTATCTAAGGAGGCACTTATGGGAATGCTTACTGAGCTAATATAGGAGAAGTACAAAGACTATCTCAACGATCCAAAGGGATGTGACACTCAAACGCCATACTCAAGAAATATACATCAAAGATGTAAAAAAAGAGTTAGAAGATCCAAGTCAATAGAACTGTAAAGAGATGAGCTGCATGTTAATGACCATAAGTGAACCATATGCGTAGGATACAACATGTCCCTCAACTTTCCACACACATTATATTGAGGTATGGAGCAATAGTAAACATATTATGATTAAACTTTGGGATGCATATGGGATAAATAAGAAAAAAAATTATAAGTCAACAATCAATATTTGCAAAGTGATGAAACCAACAACTGTCGATTCTTATTTTCTTCACATCCCATAACTTGAGTTTCTAATGGCCAAATTAGGAAAACAAGAGCTCATTGCAAATCTCAAGATATGAAGAATAATATGAAATAGTTCAGTTTCTTGATTAACATTTAAATGCTTAGAATTTAATTGATTTATAATGATTGTGAAGGTTCATACCTCATTCCAAAAAAATAATATAAAGGTTCATACTACTTAAGCAATTTATTAGAGGGTAAGACCTCTTAAAAGGGATGAGACAAGTAGGCACTCTCTATGTTTAGACTATTCTACACTGCACTTTCCCTTTGATGGATTTCAACTCAATTGTGTTTTCCCTTCTTTGCAACTTCTATTCATGTCTACCAAGTTTCTACATCCTTCTTATATATAGGTTCTCTAAAATGACTCTTAAGCTCTTCAAATATTCACAATTCCACATGAATCAAGGATATTCACCTTGCATCATAATGTTTCAAGGCACAAACTACAAGAACTAAAGCTTAACTTTGTCCTTCCATAACTGTTTTCTGGACACATATCCACATCTTATTTTTCTTCCTATTTTTGTTTTCCTTTTGGGGTTTATTTGCACCTCTAGAACAATTACCAGTTTATCAACCCTTATCAAAGTATTACCACAGTATTACCCTTAGTATCCATTTGGGATACGGGGTATAATAATTTTTTAAAATAAAAAAAACAAGATAAATATCATCCTTAACAAAAGTCAAAACCCCGAAGTTCCATACTTGTGCATTACAACTCGCATTTATGCAATACACACATTAGTTTCATTTATATCCACATTAATGAATATTTTTTCATTACATCATAACCAATCAGGAGAGTTGTATCCATACAAGAGTTGAAATAAGATTCTCAAGGTCTAATTAATTCTAGAGGACCAATTACTTTGATGTTTTAGGATAGAATTTATATTATAGGTTATTAACTTACATTAATGATCATAATTAGTTTTCTCTTCAACCCACATGGGTACCAAGATCACATACATTCATCATCACTTGAATTCCTAAGGTTTCACTAACCTTAACCTTCTCCCCCCCAAGTGGATACCTTCGCCCCTCGTTTCTGTTTCCTTGCACATTTAGTCTCCTAGGTCTAATTTTCATTAATTCATAATTTGCATTGTACACCATATACATGACGACACTTTGCTTTAGCTAAGGCATGGTTTAATACACAAAATCATAACAATACTACAATGTTCACTAGTGAGGCCTTGACCTTGAGCTCCTTGCCACGAATTGATACATAGGTACACATTTATATCAATTATAGTAAATTACAAATTTTCTAGTGGGTTAATAATGAGGGAGGGTACATCCTCACCCCCTTAAAATAATAACGTCCTAGGTGTTTTCAACTTGTCCAAAATTTTAGATATTATTTTGAGCTTCCAGTTGTTTACATTTCTATCTTCAGTTTTCAGTTTCCCCTACAGGGATTTCTAAGGAAGCCACATTTCCAATAGTTCTTTCAAATGTCTTCAAGATTCTTTGCATCTAGCCACACTTGTACTCTACAGCAACAATAGAAGGTTTTTTCCAAAACCTAGAAAAAACATATACATTTGTATGATTGCTTATGGCATATACTATGCATATTTGGGCAAGCAACCTAAAGGCACAATAGCCCATTGTAGCTATGATATTCATTAGCATAATAAAATAGATCTTCATCACAAGTTATAATCTAACATTTGAATATTCAAGTGTCTGTGCCATGAAACATTAAGATTAGTACTTTCGACACTTAAGTAATTATGGAAAAATTTGCACATATAATACCATTAAACATTATTCAAACATATACATGTTGTTTAGTTGTACCATTCTAAGGTACTTTTACAACAATAGGCATCCTCAACTTTTCTCGGAAGTCCTTTCATTTACACACAAATGAGGGTCATCTCTTGACGGAACCACCAATTCACATACAAGCCTCTTCAAAGTGTACATAGAGAGTTTCAAAGTCATTATCTCGCTTATTGTAAACATACGATGCAGTCCTTATGGTCTATGTTATAGTGCAGTGCAAGAGCACTTTACCAACTCTTTTGGGTTCCTCGGGCCCAACTAAATCTTCTACTACAATACATGCCCCATCCAATACGAAGACAATACCTCTTGTGCTTTATAGTCCCTTGGGTGTATCTCTTACTAGTGTTCTTCACAATATGCTATCCAAATGTCCCACAACACCTATTATATTAAAAATTAACCAATCATTATTTAAAAGATAAAGTTTTACTATATAATTTTTTTTTTAAAGAAAAACTAATTTAAAAAATCAAGATAAGAGACTCTCTTACCCCAATGACAATCACTTGAACATCTTTATAATATATCTAGTATGAATTACTAGTTTTCTAAACATTTTATTTTTATTGATTGTGGGTAAAGCTTTAATTTTAATTTATTCAAATTTAATTCTTTACTTATAAAATAAATTTAATTCTTTAATTATAAAATAGATTTAATGTTTTCAAACACATCGAATTATGTAATCTCATTAAAAATGATCCCAAAAAATTCCAAAACTTAATACTTTTAGCCGACTCATTTATTTATTATCCATATATAACTCATCATAAAAACAAAACCCTAAAATCCATTATCGTGACAACCCCTCGTGGTCGGTACCGAGAGTAATTGCTCGTTTGTAGAATCATAAAAACAAAACCCTAAAATCCATTATCGTGACAACCCCTCGTGTTCGGTACAGAGAGTAATTGCTCGTTTGTTCTACAACCGAAGTCAAACGCAGGCGCGGCCACAATTTTAAAGTAAGCACCGCAAAGACCAGACACATGTCGAGAGAAATTCACGGCTTTGACGAAAAACAATTCTTCATCGGAAGCGGGAATCCGAAAACACAAATATAATCAACCAACTTTTGACTGTTTTTTCACGACCCATATACACCATCCTGCCCGTCGGAGTTTTTTCAAATTTCAATACCAACTTTGCGGTGAAATCAACCAACTTTTGACTGTTTTTTCACGACCCATATGCACCATCCTGCCGGTCGGAAAATTTTCAAATTTCAATACCATTAGCATTAATACGCTCAAGTTTAACTGACGAGATAAATGCATACAATTTCTTTTTTAAATTTGTACAACAACTCCATTTTATGACAGATTTAAAAGCACTTATGGGATCAAAACCCTCAACTACAACGTCTACACGCTTTCAAGTTCTTGAAATGGCCGTAATTCGAGTCGCGTTAATTAATGCGCATGGTTTGTTGAAACGGATGCGTGTGCTAGATTTGAACTGGTCCTGTGACATGTAAATTTAATAGCATTAAAAAAGCGCGGTGGAATCTTCCGCAGTTGAATTCAAATAAATTAATGTGTCAGAGATCGAGCTGAGAACAAATAGTGCGATAAGTCCAGAGCTCTGGCTTGATAATGCGATAAGTCCAGTACAACTTTGGCTTAAGAAAATAATCTGTGTTCGCTTTGTCGGTGGATCGTGCACAATGAGGGGATTCTGCGAGGTTTGCCAGGTTTGCTTGGCGTTTTTGCTATTTCTGGTGTGGGTAGGGGCGCATGGTGTTGCCTGCAATTATTACAGTACAGAGAGCTATCAACATACCAAGCCCATGTTTAATGGAGCTTTAGTACATAATTACACTGACGCTCTGTACAAATCCATAATGTTCTACGAAGGGCAACGCTCAGGCAAGCTCCCTGTGGATCAACGTATGAGTTGGAGAAGAGACTCCGCTCTGTTTGATGGATCGTCTCAGCAGGTAAGAAGACATACCAATCATGTTATGTTTCAGTGTCCATTTTTCTTAATGTTCGTGTAAGTATTGCATGCAAACATTCTTTATAGATGCATATTGGTTTACTGTATATATCTCACATGAAAAGAACCACTAGGTAACTCTAAGTTCTTCCATCAAATTTATTGAGGAGTGAAGATTATTCTGTGATGTCTGCACTGTGATGTTCCTTGCACTATATTTTCTGTAAAGGCTAAATATAATTTCTATGTAAACTTATTGACAAATGAAAAACTTCTTACATTACTAGTAACGAAAACTTAAATCCTTAGCTGCCAATGAGGAAAATATTTGTGTTGTAAAGTTATTTCATACGAAAAGCTAATAGAACAGAACTTTGCATATAATAGTTAACATGCTGAGCTAATCATTTACAAAATCAACAATGTAGAAATATGCTCTTATTACAAGACTTGTAAGTGATTAGCTCAGCGTGTTAACTATTATATGCAAAGTATTCTGTTCTATTATTCATCCAATTTGTGATGGCAGTTCACACAGTCTAAAACTTGGATACCAATTTGTAACTACATTCTGCATCAAAATGTGATGGCATGTTTATATGAAACTAATTGTTACCTAGGTTGAATTTTGTATTAAGTTCCAAGGGTTAGCTCAATTGGTTAGAGGAGGTCAAGGGTTCGAGCCGTGAGTCCTCTAGGGTTAGGCCTTCTGTGAGGATGGTGGGCGGTTTACCACCTCTACCATACACAATGTGAGGAAGTATTGCTGAGTTTCAGGTGGATCTTTCCATCTGGAAAAAAAATGAATTTCGTATTTCCTTCAAAGGTCATTGATTCATTAATATTTAAAATGTGCAGTTTGAGTGTCTTTCATCCATTTTTCAATTTGTGGCATCCTTACAGTTAAAAAGCTTCACCTTTATATAATGTATATGTTTCTAGTATTTACTTCCATCAATGATTACATAACATTTAGCCCAGTTGCTTTACCAGCGCAAAATAAAAGTCTGGTTTCTGTGCCTTGGATTACCAGCGCAAAATAAAAGTCTGGTTTCTGTTTCTTGCTTTACCAGCGCAAAATAAAAGTCTGGTTTTAAGTCTTGTTTCTGTTCCTTACTTTACCAGCGCAAAATAAAAGTCTGGTTTATATTCCTTGTATTATTTAGAGGGCTATGTTCCTCAAAATGGCTTCAAAGGCTGTTTTTAAGGGTAGTCTTGAGACAATAACAAGTTACTATGCAAATCAATATGCTAAGTTAGCTTTTCCCTATTGTCCTTAGGAAGTAGAAGCACTAGCAACTCTGTCAATTCTTCTCTCTTGATCGATTCTGTCTCGGGCCCAGTTTTCTCTATGTACTTCCATAGAAATTTCAACTTCTGGTAGATTTGTTTAGGTTTGGCCCAAACTCTCCTATGCGTTGTGAGGATTGGATGATAAGAGTCAATATCTAATCAGTTGCTAACTTGTGCGTCATTTTCCCAAATGATCTCTAAGTTTGACAAACTAGCATTTCAATTTCTCTAGTTTTGTATCCAAGAGAGCTGACTCACTTGACACTTTGTATACATCATTATCTTTCATTCTGTTTTTTTCACACAGACAAAAGACTATACATGATATTCATTATGTGAATTAAAGTATATCATGTCAAAACTATGATGACTTAGGAATATTTGTTTTCTGGATTATTTGAGCATAGTAATCCAAATAAGAGCTTCATTGATTTTAGATTTTCACTGTGTTGCAGTTTTGTACAACAATCCAAATAAGTCTTATCTCTTTTGTTAACCAAATGGGTCTGAGTGGTCATTAATCTTCTTCATCATTATCATTAGTTCTTAGTAATTCACACATGACTGAAAACACTATATACTATAGTCTTCCAGCACTATAGCTAAAACAACCTCTATATAAATATATATGGTCTTCCAGAATTGCCAAAAACCAAAAATTACATCCATAATAGTTCAACATATTCAGCCACCAACAATTCCAGGAGGCTAATAGATATAGAATTATAAATATAAAAATAAAAATGTTTTTCAAACTCCTATGATAATTTAGAAAGAGTGCCTTGAGACATTGGATTCGTTTATCCTTCAATTCTTCAAAGCTGATTTTTCCTTCTACCAATTTCAGAGTTGAGAGAGTATTTGCTTCAAAGTTGAACTCTCTATAGGCATGTTGAAAATAGATATTAGTAAATGATTCATGAAACCTTCTATTTTTTTCTTCCCATCCCTCCACAAGAACCACCTCTAATTGACATTTATGCAATACCCAATCAATGATTAGTTTGGAGTCTTTGGCAACCTGCAAATTAGAAATATGTTTAGTTTGTGCCAAAAATAAAAAACCTGGTGGGCATTTAATCCCTTACCAGATCCCATTGAATCTTGAAGAAATGAGAATCATTGAATTTCCCACACCTAACACCATCATCTTGTGAAACCCCATCTAATAATCCAATTGGCATATGGGGATAAAATAAGGAGTTGTTGCTACACTTGCATTTCTAGTGCCCTTTTCTTTAGGAAATTCATTAAAAGAACCAATGGAATTTAAAGTAAATATCAAAACATTTTTTCATTTATCTTCAAACAAAATTTAATTCTTTTGTTTACAACTCTCCCAACTAAAAAAGCAAGGAATCTATTTCAAGTAATTTACATCCATTATCCAATTTCAAAATCTTGATCAAAAGAATGAAATACCCAATGATATGTAAACATAAGTTATTTTCTCACCTCCACCCAAACAAGTTTTGTAAACTTACAATAATAAGTGATCAACTTTTTCAACCTCTTTAATACACAAAATACAAGCATTTGTCCCTTGACCCTCTCTAGAAAATTTAATCTTTAATGGACAATGCCACTTCCAAAAAAATGTAAACCATCATCTAGCTTCATCCACTACAAGAGAAAATATAGCAGCATCATAGGAAATTTAGTTACTTGCCTAGTTTTTTCATTCCACAACCAAAACTATTATGTCAACTTCATTTGTAAATGAATTTTAGCACCTTGAAGTCCAAGAATATGCCCATTCCATTATTCTTCATATCCCCTGTTAGTTCCAACTCTTCATCATGCTTCTATATTTGGCATCCATAATTTCTTAAATCAATATCACCCACGTGACCTAAGAGTAGAATGGCTTTACTCCTTAAAACTTTTACTAAATCTTAGGATAATTTATAGCCTCAACCTCCATAACAAAAAGGTCTTCCCCTACTTTAATGCAACTTCACTAGAGGAAATAGGGAGAGTTGGGGTAATGGGGAATCCAACAATGATCTTGTGTTTCTCATTCCTTATCCTTTCTCTCCTCTTTATTTTTTCTCGATTGTATTATTCCACTTTACTTAGCATTGTATTTACATAGTTTATGGCATTCATAAA
The DNA here is from genome assembly GCA_001517045.1 of Pseudotsuga menziesii. Lineage (NCBI taxonomy): Eukaryota > Viridiplantae > Streptophyta > Pinopsida > Pinales > Pinaceae > Pseudotsuga > Pseudotsuga menziesii. Next base: position 40,317 of record LPNX010197639.1, on the reverse strand, counting down.
ATGCTAAATTACATTTAGGTATTTAGAATTACAATCATTGATTTGTGTTCCAATCCATTTTGGATCATACCCCCCAATAAAAAAGATTTTTTGTCTCAAGAAGATTAGAGAATAAATTGGATTAATGCACCTTCTATCCCTTTCTCTTGAACATGGTGTTGAATTTGGCTCGTGTCTATCGCTCTCATTGCTCCTTTCACTACTCGGTCTGTTGTTTTCTCTCGTTCTCCCTTTTCTCTAGTTCTCCCTCTCGCTCTAGTTGTGCCTATTGATCTATATTTGGTTCTTATCTCTCTTACTCACTTGTTCCTGCACTGCAAAAGTGTACTCATTGATTCAACTTTGAGTAAATTTCTCTCAATATGAAATCATATATAAGAATTCACTCCCATCCTTAAAGTGAAAGTCTCTTGAAATCTATGATTCTGAAGATGATTCATCTTGGTAGTGAATGCAACAACCTCAATTTATGGTCATCTTGTTTTCATAGATCACAGTGAACATGCGCCATCATGCAACAATACACAAGAGGATGTGTGGACTACCCTTCGCTCCTAGAATAATTTTGTTCTCTTCATGGATGTAACTCTCTGCTACTACATGTGTTTGCATAGTGCTTCATATCTATATAAATCTCATATGGATCACATCCTTCCTCTGAAATCATAAACTCCATGAAGTTTCCAACATCTAGTTTGATTTGGTGGATGTCATGGAGTCATGTAGAACCCCAACGGTCACTGACCTTTCTCCACCCATCACCAACACATATCCAAGAATGGATTTTATTTCTTCAAAATCCAAAGAATCAATTGCATCGTGGCTACTATTGATCTTTGGATCAACTTTTTATTCACATCATTAGTGTTACTAACCTCCTATTCTTCCATAACTTCATGAATAACCTCTTCTCCATGGGTTGGAGATGCATCAAAATATTGATCCTTTTTCCTCTTCACTCTACAAATTCTTTTCTTGGAATCACTTTGGCTATGGTGAAGCTTCTTATGAAGCCTCCAACACTTCTCAATGCAGTTCCCAACTTCCAGTACTCGCAAAATTTTGAACTTTGTTGGGATACTTAACTTGCTTGTGTTTTCCATATCCCTATGAGTTTGTTGGTGGTTTAGAGAAGCCTTTTTTATCATTCTTCCTATGAAATCAACCTGACTTGCATGAAGCTTTCTTCTCCCCTCTGATACCACACGATGACCTTCCTTACCACAAAAGGAACATGTCTCTCGGTACCAACAACTATAAACTTTTTGTCCTCTCTTCTTGTAAGAATGACAAACAATGTAGGTCTTACTTGAATCATACCTTTTGTCTCTCTTCTTTTTGTTTTGGTTGATATCTATGCTACTTCTCTGAAGTTTTGGTATATCATGAGTCACTAAACTCTTCTTTTATTTCTGTTTCCCCTTTTCTATCCACCACAAGAAGGATGAACTAGCATTCCACAATCTTCAATCACTACTACCCTTTCCTACGAGGAGAAAACAAAACCCGTGACATCTTTGGATTTCATAAATTAATCTTGGAATTTGTGGTCTTCTCCTCTTTTCCATGGAAACCCATCCCTTCATATTTGGCCCTTGGTTCCACTATAATAGGGATGCATATTTCTTTCCTTCACTTACCTAGCCCTAATCCATCATGTCCCATTTGTCTTAACAATTTCGAACAAATGCCTCTTGTATAGGATTTTCAAATTTACCAACTTCCTATTGAGAAATGTATCAATAAGGTGAGATTGCCTTAGTCATGGTGATAGTTTATGAAGGTGGCCTTGTTTCCTATTGCAAGTTTGCATAACTTCTGGTATCTTTGTCAATGTTCCTTCTTTTTTTCGATAGCTCTCTCTTCAACTGTCACCTCCATGTGAGCCTATCCCCATTTATCATTTATCCATCTAGATAATACTCAATCCTAGTTGCACCAACAACTATACATTTGTGATACTATTCCATGACATTCGTAAGGAAACCTTTACATTCATCAAATCTATTCTTAGGAATGGCTATAGTTTAGCATAGGTCTCAATCAACTCTTCATATATTTCAACCTTCACTTTCAAGTGTTTGTTCTCTTCTTGAAGTTGAGCATTTCTAGCTTCCATGTATTCTAATTTTCCTTTGTTTTCTTTACCCATGTTAGGTTTAGAAATCTATCTTCAAGTTTTGGAAAATTTGCCATGGTAAGGATTCAACCACTCTCTCATACTTCCTTCATCAACACAAATACTATGCATGTGAAGGTATTATCGCATTTCTAGAAATTTATGTTCCCTCAAATGGATTCAAATACTATTATTAAGTGTAGCCTTCATACAACAACAATATACTATGCAAATGGCAATCAATATGCTAAGAAATGTTTTCCCTTTTGTCCTTACCAAGTAGACACACTAGCAACTCTACAAATTCTTCTTTTTTGATTGATTATGTGCCCCCTATTCTATTTGCACTTCGATAGGAATTCAATCTTCTTATAGATTTGTTTAGGTTTGGACCACACTTCTGTATTTTTTGTGAGTTGGGTTCCAATAGCTAGTATCTAATCCTTTGCTAAATTATTCTCATATTATCTTATTTACACTAGTTGGAGCTAACCTTTGAGCTTAATAAAATAGAAACCCAATCTTTCTTTTTATCTATCCAAGATTCTTATGGAGCTCAATCACTCTAAAATTTTGTATAAATCACTCACTCACTTTAAACTTGTATATACAACACTTTTATTCACTCTATATCAATTCAAATAGCATGTAGGAAACAAATCCTCAAGTAATTCGCATGTTGAAAACTAATAGAAAAAAATAATTCCTTGAACATTCAATGTCCGAGAGGCTTAAGTTAACTTCTAAAGACATATATTGTTCTCAATCACTATAATTTATTTATTAAAATATAAATGAAATTACACTAACTTATTAACTAATTATGCAGCATAATTAAAACTCGAAATCACACACACATTTTACACTTGTTTACCTTTGAAAACCCCAACTAGGAAAAAAACCAAAAAATTGTGACTTTATTAATAATAAAACACCAGGATCCGATCCTAGGAAATTGGCCTAATGAGGAATTACAAAATGGTAAATAACCAATCCTTACAAACGTTAATATCAGTACTTCGATCTTGCAAGTTTGTTGCTATCTTCCGTATTGTCCCTTTGTGGATTTTCCTCTAACCCTGCCCCTACATCTACACACTTGGCTGAAATTCTCTAACCAATCAATGAGATCTCACTCACTTTATGTGACTATTTTGTTTATCTTCCTCTCATTAGGTTTCCTTATATAACATCTCAATGTTGAAATCCTTACTTAACCCTAGATCTCCAAAGAGATCAATGGCTAAGACCAAATCTCAATCCTCACTTAAGATCAATGGTTGTAAGTTAATCTTAAGTTCACTTTTATTCATTAACTAAAATTAACTTAATTCAGTGTGTTTTTCCTAAGTTAGACTTAGGAAAGAAAATTACTTGCTCTCTCAAGCAAGTGCCTAGAGAGAAAAGTTGGATGACTCCTGGATGCCAGACACCTCACATGTTAACAATAAAATTAACACCCTTGAGAGTGTTGGTATGAAACAATATTCTACTTCGCCCATAACATGAAGATCATAATTTTTTGAACAAATTGACCATTGCTTCCTCAAAGGATGAAATTTTTGAAGACAAGGTGGCCCTAAAGAGGCCATTTCTGTGACCACTTAAGGGACAAAGCCCAGTTTCTATAACTCACACAATGGAAAATGCCTAACATAGGCATTAATTGTCCTAGAAATATTGAAAGTCAAGTTGAAATGCCTAAAAACTAAGGAAAATGGGTTTTTGAAGGAAATAATCAAAACCTTCAAAAATTCCTAAATCCCACATTCATTATTAAATATGGGAGGATCAAAGTCGAATCCTCTAAATGGAAGGCATGTGAGGTGAATTAAGGGGGACAAGAGTGAAAAAAAATCATGTTGTAGGAATTGGAGGATAGATAGAGTCTTTTTCACATCATAGTTTCTTTGGTGATCATTGGCATTGATGGAAGAGGATAGTTTAGAGCAAGGGAGAAAGGGATTCACCTATTATTGGGTTGTAATCACTTTCCTCCCATTTTAATATGATGTGATATGATTTCCCCCCAAATGTTGTATTTGAATCTATACATTTTTATGTGTTCTTTGTCAATATTTGGTAGATAGATTTCAAAAAAATTTAAAGTTTTTGAAAATCTAGAGGTAGGGAACTAGATACAAGGCTGCTAATGGTGACCTAAAGGTTAATAAGGTTGGAGCAAAAGAATATTCAATAAACGTAACACTTCAAGAGGTAATCTCCTTCATTCTCTCCATGTCTCTCCTTTGAAAAAGTTTAGAAATCTCAGAAAGTTTTCATTTATTGCATGTATTTATGTTAGCAGGATTCACCCTCCCTGTAGTTGAGGATAGATAGGTTGTAGACATGTCCCTACATTTGAATCTACCAACAGAACCTACAAACATGACCTATACAGGCGCTTACCTTTCCGAGCTATAATCATCAACATTCCCACTTAGAAAGGAAGGTACCTATCGAATATCCATATGGAATTAGTTCTCCCTTTGACCCAACACATTGTTGCACACATCATCCTACATACTAGCATCTATCCAACCCTCTTGGTTAGCTTCTCCCTGATCACTGGAAGTAACATAATCGATGAAGCTACGTATCAGTGCCAAGAAGTTTGGAAATTTATTCAATGAAATACTCTCCCTCAGTGTGCTCCTAGGATATTTCTTATGCATCTAAGCATCCATCAATTTTATCTCATACCAACTAGGTCTCCTAGAAGAACTAGAAAGGGCTAACTCTCTCTTCCCCATGAGGGTTTACTCCTCACACTGGAAGTCCGTGAACTCTACTCACCCTTTGAATTATTCTACCCCTTGACCTCTGTCACTGAAATAAATCCATGATCCAAGATCCCCTTCGATCCAACTACACTTTTTCCATCTAACCTATATACTCTGCCCTTTTTATCACCAAGAACTTGTGTTAAGTCTATCCCAAAACTCCTTAGTCAAATGAGAACCTATCAACTCTCAAAAGAGATGACATGTACACTATCCTCCAATGCCGGTACTTAGGCCAAATTCATCTTGAGCTTTAGTATAGACAACACATCTTCCACCTCGAGAGATCTTCCTGACTTTAGATGAAACTTGATTGTCATGCTATGACAAAATGACTAGTAGCTATGAGTATGTCATCCTATATAGGATGGAAGCGAGGTACAACCACTATGATCGTGATAACTAAAGAAACCTACCCCCAAAATATGGTTTCATGACAGATAAGATCCCCTATATTTAGGCTTCCCAATCTCACTCTAGGTGAAACTAGACTAGCCATGAGAGGTGTCTCAAATCTAATTTAATTGACATACCCTTTTTATATCGCTACAATGTACTTCGAAAAGATCAAGTAATTGATGGACAAAGAGGATACCTTGAAGGGTATTTCCTAGACTTAGTAAAATAATTATTAAGTGAGAATATTATGGGTTGGTTATAGAGTTTAATAAATGTATATAATAAGCTAGGAAAGGAAATGCTTAATAACCGAGTTAAGTCGAAGTATAAGAAATAAGCGTTATGGAAATATAGTCCAACTCGCAGCCTTAGTAGTATGAATTGAGGAAAATGATCAAACCAGAGATAGCTTCATTTACTATAGGGCCTTAACACACAAAGATATTTCTACACACAAATAATCATACATGCGCAATACAAGGTGGTAAGCAAAACAAGCATGCAAGGGAAAACAAGAAATATCCACTTGTTGTAATTCAATTTAGTGACTACTTCCTACACCTATGGATTATGGGGTTGGATAATTAGTTCATTTTTTGGTTCATTGATTTTCCCAAAGTGTAGGAATGTGAAAAATTACCGAGATAAAGGAATGCCTAAAAACCCTAGCATGCATTCAAAGAGGGTTTGGGAATTTTTCTTTTAAAGAGGGTTTGGGGATTTTTCTTTCAAAGAGGGTTTGGGGATTTTTCTTTTAAAGAAGGTTTGGGTAGTTTTATCTTGTTGGTTGGATGTTATTTGCCTTACTACCCCTTTGCACCTTTCCTCTGACCCTGCTTTTGCACCTGCACACATGGTTGCAATTCCTTCTCCAACCAATCGATGAGATCTCACTCATTTTGTGTGATTTTTGTGCATATCATCCTCTCCTTATGCTTCCTTTTAAACATCTGAATGACTAAAACCTTAACCCCAAATCTCCAAAGTGATCGATGGCTAAGATTAGATTTCAAGCCTCACTTAATATCAATGACTATGACTTAATCTTAAGTTCACTTTTAGTCATTAGCCAACATTAAGTTAATTAATGTGCTTTTCTTGAGTTAGGATTAGGAAAGAGATACAAAATTTACTTTCTCTCTTAAGTAAGTTCCTAGAGAGGAAATGTGGATAACTTTGGCACTTGGCCTATGTAGAAGTACATGTTTGAGCTACAATAATTGGTAGCTTAGTACATTACCAAAGGGTGTGACAGAGAGTTTTTATTGTAATTATGATTCTTGAACCATCATAATCTCATTATTTCCTCATTAGATAATGAAAATGCTAAAGGAAACTCTCAAAACTATCACATTGATTTATAAGAAATCCAACATTGTGTGTGAGATCTTGAGGAAATATACTCTTCTCCTAGGACCAAGAACTTTTGTATTCTACTTGTTGTAGGGCCATCTATCCCCATTCCTTACCGATGGAGATAGGTGGTGAGGAGTCTGCTAGAGAGGGATAGTGACTCTCTAGGAGCAAGAAGGGGCGACCGCAGATCCCAAATGATTAGGTTGGAAGGAGTCGCTCAATAGGGATAGTCGATAAGAGAACTGATCAAGCCAGAGACCTAGAAGGAAAAAGGAAAGTGAATGGGTTTGCAAGTGTAGATGAAGTACTTCTGTGAGAAGCCAGGGAAAATGGGCCTAGATGGTCAATGAACGACCAGTATCGTACTTGATTTAGAGGACCAAGTTGCAAAAGAGTCGAGGCTAGTTGGATGACTATCCAAGTAAGAGGAGAAACAAATGAGAGGAGATGGAACCGTGTAATGGTCATATGAGTGGGGAAACCATGAGTACTGGTAATGACTGGAGATATAGGAAGATCCATTCAAAGACAAAGACTAATCTAGACAATTTAGCCATTCAAGACCTCAGGGTCGTAAGGGTTGTCGACTAGAGTAGAATAGTTGAATTCCAAGAGATAGAAGGAAGTTGGACTTGAGGAAAACATGAGAAGGATGATAAAATGAATGGTAGATTGGTCAGGATGCACCCATAAAGGAATCCAATAATATCTACAAGGGATAAAAGGGGAAATTCGTGTGTAGAATAAGAACTAACAAAGAAGTAGGAAAATGACCAAGTCGTGGTTGAGGCAAGGAAAAGCTAAGTACTGGTTGAGGTGGAAGCAAATTTCCTAATGAGGGAAGAATTCGACAGAAGAGAAGAAAACTTAGTTATGTAGTCGAGGTAGAGGCCAACTGCGATTGGTTAGAGTAAGTGAAGGTCAGAATGACTAAAGAAGTGGTCAATAAAAAACTAGGGAGTCATAGAGAATGAAGTGTAGTCAAGCCATTGGAATATGGAGACAGTAGGGACTAGAACGATCGGTAAAAAGGGAAGAGTCGAATTAAGACCAACGATAAAGATGCAGCAGTTGAAGGAAGGGTCAGGATCAAACATGACTCCTGAGTAGCAATGAAGTAATAATTTTAGTCGATAGACTCAAGGCACTGCAGAGGATAGGATAGGATGATGAGGAGATGAAAGTTGAAGGAGGAATGGACGGTAGAAGCATCTCAACAGAAGACTGATCATGAGGTAAATAAGTACCAGTTGAGAGCTGACTGAAGGAGCAGAAGTGCATAGAGAATAGAATTTTGTCACATAGTAGATAAAGCATTTATTGTAGAATAATGATAGTGGTTGAGGATCCCATATGGAATTGTGCACCAAGGAGTATGATGGTGTAGAAATTGTATAAATAGATGCTGAGGCATGAAGGAAGGTCTTGTTGCTATGTAGTGTAGAAAATGTTATGTGTTGTAAGTGTGGGAAACAATCGACTCTTGGTCGACTCTGAATAGGAACTCCACCCTGATTGTAAATATGTTCATGTAAGATTTGATTTCAGTAATTAATAATGAAATCCATAATCCCTGTTCAAACATTTATGTACTTTGTTTATTGTGTGCTTTTTATGTGGGTGTCCATTTGTGTGTTCGTTGAGCACCATGATAAACCCCCTCCATAGGGCACTTTCATTGCTACTAAAAATGACTTCCTTGAATCCTATAACAAACAAAACAATGGAATCCAAACAATAATCTAACATTAAATTGCAAGATGGGTATAAAATAAACCTAAGAGGAAGAATGAGTATTTATATGGTAGTGTTGGTTCCTCTAGAAAGGGAATTGTTGTATGTGGATATCCAACTTTTTACTACACCATTATTGGATAGCCAACTATTAAGAGGGATCCTCAGGTAGTAATAAAAACCTCCAACAATGATAAAAAAATTCCTAGCAATGTCTAAGAATTCCCATCACTTTTGAATGTCAAAGAATGTATGAAAACACTCCCGAAACAAGGAAAACGCCCTAGGAAAAGGTACAATGCCCAACAATGTCTAGGAACACCAAACCACTTTTGAAAACACCTACGCAACAAGGAAACCTTCACCTCAACAAAAACCTATACCAATAGTTTAAAAAGGACCAACAAATTATAAAAAAATGTCCTTATAAGCCAAAATTCCATGTAGGAAATGATAAATTTGCTCAAGCAACTATGCATTTTCCTTAGGAAACCAAGTTCACCCTAGGAAAAGATGAATTCACTCACTCACTTAAAGAAATGCACAATCAAGGGATACATTCTAATCAAGGGATACATTCACACACAAACATATTATTTATCTTGGAAACTCAAATTTAAAAACCCATATTCAATGGTTGCTCAATCGTTCATTTCAATAATGTTTGGCTTACAATGCAACTTCACTATAAATCATAGCTCTTTGTGTCTTCTCCTCCCCCTAGCCAAAAAAACCCTAACTAATCTTTCATTTCAATAATGTTTGGAATACAATGCAACTTTACTATAACTCATAGCTATTTATGTCTTTTCCTCCCTATAGCTAAAAGACCCTTTTGTGAATGAAAATCCAAGAGGAAATAAAGACTGACTAGGTAATGGGAAGACTAACAAAGCATAATCTTTTGTTTCCCATTCCTCATCCTTTCTCTCCTCATTTTTATTTTTACATTTAATTATTCATTTATTCTATCTTATCTTATTCCACTTTACTTAGCATTGTATTTAGATAGTTTACTGCTATTCAATTTGGTATTGTCACCCATTAGTTTATTGCTATTCAATTTGGTATCGTCACCTATATAACCTTTTGCAACATTTGTCATGTTTAAAAATATGGAATCTAATCACAACAACAAAAAGACAAACCTTACAATACATTTTCTACAAACTGGACCACGCATTATTTTCAGAGTGATAACAATAAACTCCCTTTGAATGGAGATTTGCAATGTCTGAAAATATGCAATATAATTACAACTCACAAAAAAGACAAACCTTACAACACTTTTCTACAAACTGGACCAAGCATTACTTTCAAAGTGATGACAATAAACGCCCTTTGAATGGAGATTTGCAGCAATTCTCTCTCAGACCTGGTATGCAAAGATTTGCAACAATGCTCTTTGTATTGATTTAAACCTGATATGCAACACTACACACCATCATTTCTATTCAAACTATCGACATGCTTATGATAGGTCATGTAAAAGAAGACAAAGACAAATGAAATCTGCGAGCTCGATAATGATAATAATAGGGTTCCTCTATCGTTGTGATATGTAATAGCTTTTGGGTCTTTCACCTGAAAATACATATTGAAATCCTATATAATCTTTTAATAATTCGATGAGAGTTCCATTTTATTTTACAGGTGGACTTGGTTGGAGGATACTACGATGCAGGAGACAATGTTAAATTTGGATTTCCAATGGCATTCACAACAACAATGCTGTCATGGAGTGTTATAGAATTTGGTGGATTCATGGGTAGTGAGCTAGCCAATGCTAAAACAGCCATACGTTGGGCCACTGATTACCTACTGAAAGCAACTGCGCATCTCCCCACCATATATGTCCAAGTAAATATAGTACATGCTCATTTAAATCTTTGCAAATTAAATAGTATTAAACTTTGTAGCCCTTGTTATCTAACTATTTTCGAATCTTGTGGCCAACTTCTATTAATTATGTGGAAATCTGTGGCAGATAGGAGATCCTATCACCGATCATGAGTGCTGGGAGAGGCCAGAAGACATGGACACTTCCAGGACCGTGTATAAAATAGACCAGCAACATCCTGGATCAGAAATTGCTGCTGAAACGGCCGCGGCACTTGCAGCTGCATCCCTTGTATTTTGGAAATCAGATCCTTTGTATTCAAGAAAACTTATCCGTACATCCAGGAGGGTAAATACTAAAATACTTAATTTCAAACTTAGACTCTATGCATTGAATACGAATGCTTACCTCTTCTGAGATTAAAACATTAACCATTCTATCTAATTCCTCAATGCTAATTTGGTTGCTCGGAATTTTAGGTCTTTAATTTTGCTAATAAGTACAAAGGAACCTATAATGGAGTCTGTCCGTTCTATTGCTCGTACTCAGGATATCAGGCAAGCTTTTAAAAAGTTCTATTTCAAGCTAAGTCTCAACTTGTAGTTTACATTGAAATATTTACAATTGACTTGCTTGTGGGATCATATCAGGATGAGCTACTTTGGGGAGCAGCTTGGTTGTATAAAGCAACAAACAGACCAACTTATCTAAATTACATTGAAGTGAATGGTTTATCCTTAGGAGCTGGCCAATCAGATAATGTATTTGGATGGGACAACAAACATGCAGGAGTTCGAGTACTTTTATCAAAGGTATAACGATTTAAACCTTCAAATTTTTATTGCTTAATCAATTTTAATATGGTATAATTGGTTAAAGTTTAATAGGTACCATTGTGATTTCAATTTTGGCCAAAAGTTTTGATTTTTTTATTTCAAATTTTGGACAAATTTTTTGATTTTTTAAAACATTTTATTGGTATCTATAGCTTAATGTCCTTAATAACTAATATGGGTAGTGTTTCTAATAACTAAAGGAGTTGGTTATAATCTATCACAACACTACTTATTACTATGTATCAAATCTTAGTTGGTTATAATCTATCACAACACTACTTATTACTATGTATCAAATTTAGATTTGATTTTGAAAAAAGATAATTCATTGATTTTAGTATTTTTAAGATTTTTTCTATATTATTAAATATTTCAAGTGTAAAATCTATCTTTAAAGATTTTACATATCTTTAAAAAAATCATCTTTCCATAAAAAATATCATAAAAACACAATATTACCATTTCTCTTTCAACACCAAAATAGTAAAGTGGTTCTTTTTAGATTGAAATTTGGGTTTTTTTTGAAGGTTTAAATAATGGCGCTCTTCTTTATATACAAATTCATAGATAACTGCTTAGCTTTAACATTGAATTCAAAAAAAATCATTGAAATTGCATTTTATCTCCATAACTTGACTTAGTATTGGTTTAATATAACATTATCAATTCTGCATTTTTTTTTGAAATCCATCAAAATCATGGAGTCTTCAAATACTCGAATTGGGTTAACATAACATTATCAATTCTGATTTTTTGTTTGTGGAATCCATCAAAATCATGTCGTCTCCAAATACTTGTTTGAAGTGTTTCAAGCTTTTTTCCAAATTGTTTTCATAGAAAATCATTCAACATTAAAACTACCTTGATTGGTTGTTTTTCCACCAACATCATATTTCAAAACAAAAATGATTGAGTTCACTCAAAAAGGAATAGTCCCTACTCCACACATACCTAGAGCTCCTTGACATGTCCATTGAAAAAGCCCTTTTCCTTTTCATAAGCAATGTTGGGTTCATTTAAAAATCTGATTTTTTTCAAAGTTTCTAGTTACCCTTAAACACTGATTGTATGTGTTAGATGAGCACAAATATATCAAGATTTTGAAAAATCATGTTGTTTATGGAAATCCAAATCCCTCATATAAGAAAACATGAAAAATCCTTCCATCCTTCAAATATTTTTCAGAGTTATATGTTATCTATAATAAAAACAATCTATCAAAGTCAAGTGATCCTATTTGTTTCTTCCATTTGAAATTTGCAAGACCTCTTTCCAAATAGATCTAGAGAGGAAGTTGGCCACCATAAATACATTCTTTACTACTTTTGCACAAGACCTTACAATTTGATTTATTCCAATTCTTGTTTTGTTCATTGTTCCATATTAATATTTTATTAATCAAAACTAGTGAAAGGATTCCCCTTATAGGTGATGGTCTTTTCTCCTTCTTAGGATTCCCCCATCTTTGTTAAATAACCAAGTTTAGGTGTGTACATTTTTAGAGCATTCCTCTCTTTTTCATCATACATCTACTTTCTAATCTTTGGACCAACACCTCTGGTCTTGTCTACCTCATCTAATTAGAAAGATCCATTGAATGTGAACCATTTATAAGTGTTTCTAAAAACCTAAAATTTCTTGTAAAACCAATCAAATAGTCTTCCTCAATGCTCACTTAATTTTTTCTTCCTACTTTTAAAGCTACCACCTTAATTGAAATGCCTACACCAAAACATTCCAAACAATATTTGAAACTTTCTCTTGAAACTATTCTTCCATATACTTTCCTTTCGAGTAGTTTATGTCCATTATATTTCTGGTTAATTTCCATAAACTTTTTGCTATAATAAACAATATTCTTTAAATTCCATTTACGCAGTTAATTTAAGTTTTCCTTCTGTAGATTTGATCAAATAATTCCTTTTTTCTTCAATTTTTTTTATTTATAAAATGGTTAAACAATTTTTAATAATTATGCATAAAATTGCTTTAAATATATTAACAATAACATTCATTACATTAAAAAACAATACTCTAGAAACAACTTTAACCAAAACTATTACTCTTTAAAAACAACTTTAACCAAAACGCTTCAAAACCGATCCAGGTATTCCTTTTACAAGAGGAATTCCTTCAGGTTTTCCCTTTTTCTTATTCATAAAAGTTTTTTTTTTCTTATTTTATGTAAAATTTCTTTGGATCCATTAAACACAAAAATGCTTTTTAAAATAACTTTAACCCAGAGTAATCTGCGCTCTATTTTATCAGACCCAAAATGACTGATCTTACCTATGTTGTAGTGAAAGTTCTTAAACTTCATCAATTCATCCAGTAGGTTTGAAAATAGATTTGCATTTGGAAATAGATTTGCATTTAGATAACAATTGGAGACAAAAGAGTGATCTTACCATACTTATGCATTGTAATAGACTATCTTATCAGACCCAAAATGACTTATGTTGTAGTGAAAGTTGATAAACTTCATCAATTCATCCAGTAGGTTTGAAAATAGATTTACGCTTAGATGACAATTGGAGACAAAAGACTGATCTTACAATACTTATGCATTGTAGTGAAAGTTGATAAAGTTATCCATTCATTCAGTGGTCATGAAAATAGAATGGACATAGAGATAAATGGCTGATCTTACTTACGTTGTTTTCATTCGCAGGAGTTTTTGATGCAAAATGTGAATTCTCTGCACGAATACAAAGAGTATGCCGATAATTATATTTGCTATCTTCTGCCAGGAACACCTTTTTCAGGCGCTCAATATACTCCAGGTTATCTCTTGTATTTGACAGGCAAAGTATAATAACATCCTCTCTCTTCAACGTTTTGTTCTGAATTTAACACTATACAATATTATTGTGTAAGCAGGAGGGCTTCTTTACACAATGGAGAATTATAATTTGCAATACGTCACGTCTTCTTCGTTCCTGTTCTTGACGTATGCTAAATACTTGAGTTCCTCCAAACAAGTAGTATCCTGCGGTGGGACAATGACAGTCACGCCTCATACGCTAAGAACATTTGCAAAACGCCAGGTATAGATCTATAAAAGCCCAATTCTTAATTTCCCAATTATTTCACAAAGTTACGAATATATGCAGGATCTGAATCAAACCTTGTGTTGTTCATGAAGGTTGATTACATATTGGGAAATAATCCTTTGATGGTGTCTTACATGGTTGGTTACGGTTCCCGCTATCCAAAGCGTATTCATCACAGAGCCTCATCTCTGCCCGCCAAGGCGAATCATCCTCAGCCCATTCCATGTAAAGAAGGCTTCCAATATGTACAGAACAGTGCACCTAATCCCAACATCTTAGTGGGAGCTGTGGTGGGAGGCCCAGACAACTTGGATAGGTTTCCTGATGACCGAAACGATTATGATCAATCTGAACCTTGCACATACATTAATGCACCTTTAGTGGGCTTGCTTGCTTATTTCGCCCATTCTACTAGCTCTTGAAATATCATATCCTCGTCTTCTGAACGAGAGAAGGGATTAACACCATGTTGGGCTAGTCGGTAATAATAATGTATTGTGATCTAATTTTGTGAGATTGTAATAAAACAAGCAGAGCTGAGTAGCAGCAAGTCCCTACCTTTAGCTTTTGTTTTGCATTGTTAAACCGAATGGAAAGAAACCTTTTAGAACTTTGTAATTTCATAGTTTCTGTCCCCAAACACAAACACGGTTTAAACACTGTTTGGTGTCTGATGTCTGTCGCAGACCTGAACAAGAACAAGAGTACTAATCATGAAGTATTGAATACATAACAAAGGGTTTGCAGAAAACTAAGTAAACAGTTATGTAGTTGGATCTCTTGGCTACTTTGCCCGTACTAGAGAGTGAGATTGCTTTCATCTTTCTTGAACTGAAGCTTCAACGTCCTAATCTATATTGCACATAAAAACTGTGAAAACTGGAAGCATAAACCAAGTGTTATTGCAAGCACAAAACTGTCCAAAAGGATTCCGTGAGACTCATTAATATATAGGATGTACAGCTCGGATACTCGCAGACTGATTGATAGTCACTTTCTAGATTTGTCATAATATATTGAATTTCATGGTTCTAACTTTTGAGTGTTTATGTGTGTAAGCTGAGTTGTTCATGTAAGAGTTGTCTGGAATTTCCAATTTCAATTTTATTTGGAGAGAAAAAAATAAAAATTAGCGAGTTTGAAAAGAAGGTAGCCGCAAGGTTAAAACAGACGTGTCTTTGTTAACAGCCCCAAGCTTTCAAGCTTTCAAAAAGTAGCTATTTGATTTCTGATGTCTGTCGCAGACCTGAATAAGAGTACTAATCCTGCAGTTATATTGAGTAAGTGTTCTCCAGCTTCTTCTTAGCTTCAGCTTTACCATGTTTTATTTTGCTGTTCACTTTAAGTGCATCAGAATCTTCAAAAACATGAATATATTTCAGCTCTCTTTGAAGAGCATTCACGTCTTTGTGTTCCTTATCTTCTTTTTTTATTGCTTCAATGGCAGTTACTTCATCATTCTAATTAACAGTTGCAGCTTCTATGCTACTATCAACTGTAAATTTCTCTAAAAAACTATCAATCATATCAATGGGCACTGCTACATTGACAGAGGTTTGTTTCACTGTCATCAACAAACACAATTGATGAAAAAATACAACTTAATCAACAATCTTTGCTGGGCTTATATGATTACTGGCTGCCTCATAACATAGTCTTCTTGATTGTCTTCCACTTCACTGTGTGGTGTAATGCACTGCTACATTGACAGAGGTTTGTTTCACTGTCATCAACAAACACAATTGATGAAAAATACAACTTAATCAACAATCTTTGATGGGCTTATATGATTACTGGCTGCCTCATAAACACAGTCTTCTTGACTGTCTTCCACTTCACTTCCACTTCACTGTGTGGTGTAATATCCCCAGAGTGAAAAACTTTAATTGTAATATTTTTGAAAGACTACTAATGTTTTTTTGAATGTGAGGAATATGCCAATCGGTCATTGGAGGACAAATGTAACTGAAACATTACGCTTGTATTAAAAACCTAAATGATAGGGACATCCATGCTAAATGACGAACTATGCATGCGAGAGTGGGGGACATGAAGGGTCACTCTTAGGGAAGTTACATTTGGCATGAGAATGCCAGTATGGAGCTAGACCCACCCTGGGGAATCAAAGAGGTAGTGGAGCGAAAATTCTTGGGGGAATTGGCGGTTAGCAGCAAAAAGACCTAGGAAAAACAAAAACTATAAATAAGGAAGCATATGGTAGGAGGCAGGAGGCCGCCGAGTATTCCGGAACAAGGAATACTTGTTGTGTGAGCACTCTGTGTTAGCCAAGTTGAAAGAGATACTTGTTGTGTGACGCAAGTGATTTCTCATTAGAGAACTCGACTGAGTTTGACTGTCACCACTCTTGGCATGCTATAGTTTAGCTCGGTGGTGATTGATGATAGATATATATGTACCTAATCTGTGGTTGGGTGAAACGTAGTTGTTCCCTCTTCATTGCAGATCGCTTTACAAACAGGTTTCATTATTGGGTTTATTTTGTCATTCTATTGAACTTAGAGTATGATATTTATGTGTAAATGTGTGTTTTTAGTATCAATGAAATCGTGAATAACAGTTTTAGTTTTATTGGTGGGAATGATGCTTATGAACTGGTGTACTCATACGTTGTTTTGAATGATTGTGCCTTGCCTCTAGTAAAATGGTAACTCATATTGTGTATTATTGCTCTATAAAAAGTTACCTGTATGATGTATGATTCCCTTTGATTGATGAGCTCATGGCATGTCTGTGTGTGTATGAATGTGTGCTATAATGTTGATAAAATGACAAAGAACGGTTCTAAGTCTGTTGATGGGAGCGTTTATCATGAACTAGTGTATGATCATGCCCTACTTGGAATGACTATGGTTTCCTTGGTTATATAGCTTACTAATGTTATCATACACCAACTCTGGTTGATTCCTTGCATATGAGTCTTACCTTTCTCCAAAGAGGAGTATACATGTTCGGTTAAGGAATGGTCATGACTGCATTTGGATGCATAGATCATGGAGGAAGTAATGCACCTACTCTCTTTACTACACTAAAAACTACCCATTGATATAGTTTCCCTAAATCTTTTACTCCTGCTTGCATGAAAGTCTATGACAATATTTGATATATGGTCTTTGTGGTTATAAAATCTATGCTTTGTTCTAGGGATCTGAGATTTTCCCCTTGGTCACACAACCTTTCTAATTATGGTATTTTACTGTTCTGTGATGAATTATTTGGTTGTATTATGGTTCTCCTACTAAGGTCCAGTTGTAAGGGACTCATGTAGAAATCCTAAGTGTTGAATGGGATAAACTGTACCCAGCTTAGGGAAGTCCCTGTAGAGTAATTTTTCCCTTAGATGAAGGTAATTCGTGAAAGAAAGTGTGCCAAACATCCCATTGAAACCTACTTCAAGTGTTCATAAGCTTGAATTCTGAAACACACAATAGGATAGTGTAAAGATTCAAATAGAAGTTTACGGAGGTTATACTCTCCCACCTTTTAAATCTGCATAGGCTTTTGGTTTCCCAAGAATTTTGCTTAAGTACATGGAGGATAGAGTCATGGTTAGAGAGTCCGAATGTGTCTGACTTAAGTGTTTCCACACCCCAAAATCCATCTGTGAAAGACAGAAGGAAGGAGGCAAATAGAGAAGTTGAAATAAGGTAAAAGTGGATTTCCGCACCCCTGTGTCTACCGCGGAGGGTGGGAGATAGAAGGCAGAAATCGGAAAATAGAAAAGAAAACAAGGAAACATTGGTTTTCCGCCTACCACAATCCGCATTCCGTAGTACGGGAGGGAGACGAAAGGCGGAAAATTAAAAGAATTATCAGGAAATTTAAGAGTTCCCTCCTACTGCATTTCGGAGTACAGAAGGTGAAAAGTTAAAGAACTATAAGGGAAATTAAGAGTTTTCACCAACCGTAATCTGCATTCTAGAGTGCGAAAGGGGGAAGGAAGAAGGCGGAAAGCTAAAATAATTATCAGGAAATTTAAGAGTTTCCTTCAACCGTAATCCACATTCCGAAGTATGGAAGGCGGAAGGCGAAAGGTGAAAAATTAAAGAACTATAAGGGAAATTACGAGTTACTGCCTATTGCAATCCGCATTCTAGAGTATGGAAGGTGGAAGGCAGAAAGCAGAAGGTGGAAAGTTAAAATATTTATAGGGGAAGATACGAGTTTTGGCCCACCGCAATCTGCTTTTCGAAATATGAAAGGTGGAAGACAGAAGACGAATAGTGACAGAAATACATGGCAAATTTTGGGAGTTTCCTCCTACTGCAATTTGTATGGCAAAATGTGGAAGGAGAAATGCAGAAACAGAAGAGAAAGATAGTAAAATTTGGAGGTTTTAGTAACTCGCAGATCTGTAATTGAGGGATGCGGAAGGAGGAAAGAATAAATCATATAAATATTTTTTTAATTGCAGAAATGACTGTTGCAGGAACTTTTAAGCATATGAACGAATGATTAAAGGAATATTCTTGGCCATGCCTTGTACAAAATAATTTTTTTTCTTATGCATGTTATCGATTTATTTGGGTATGTCACAAATGGTATCAGAGCCACAAGTTTCAACCCTGTCGCCTTTTGGGGAACATCTAGTTTCCTTGCATTATGTAAATTTTGTTCTAAACATTTTGTGTTGGAATGTTTTGTGTATGAATATGAATTGTTCTATAACAAAGTACAAAGATGGCCTCACAAAATGAACATGAGTACCCACCTAAAGAAGGTACACCAGTACCTCACCCAACGCAGCCAGAACTACATCATTTTGAAGCTAGCTAGGTACTTAAAACCATAAATAATTTGATAGTGGATGGTGTCTCTACTGCAGCAAATGGATGGTTTCTATTGTGACAAAGGTTCATAGCTATAGCAACAAATTTTTGGAGATGAAATGTCCTTCCATATACCGATGAAGTTGCTACACTAGCGACGAAGTTTTCATCAGAACATGAAAGGAAGGTTCATCAAAATAGAGACGTGGTTTCGTCCCTATAGCGATGGCTATGCTAAATTTGTGTGAAGGGTAGTTTGTTGCTATAGTGACAGTAATGTTAATTTTTTTAAAAGGAGGTTTGTTGCTATAGCAATGGTTCATGTTAATTTTTTCAAAAGGAGATGCGTCGCTATAGTGGAATTTTGCAAAATTTGTGAAAAAAAAATTGATGTTGAACTAGTCGACAGTCATCTAGTTTTTAACATGTAAGAACTAGTCAACAGTCATCCAGTTATCAGCTACACCTTGCATAAGAAGGAAGATAAGAGACTCCCATTGTGTTCTGCCCATGGATTCTCCAACAAACACAACATGCAAACCTTGCAATATTTTTAGGATGTCAAGTGCATTAAACCTGCAGGCACACTAAGTCTAGTCAAGAATCTAGAACTTCTGAATATATGAGAAATAAGGTCAAGAGAGTAAATTAGAATAGCTCAAAATTTAGGTTTCACAGTTTTACATAGTTGTTAGAAAATATTCTAGATATAACTGCATTAAATATAGGTCATTTTCGTTATTGCTCCCTGATGATGAGTGAAGTGTTCACTCAAAATCCATTCGAATAAAAATTCTTATGTAGTTAAAGACAAACAAATTCTAACATATTAGAATATACTATATACAACATGATAAAAAATGGAACCAGACAGATCATATAATCTTCAAAAATAGAAAACAATGTGTCAAAAATGGATATTGCGGTCTTCAAATTTGGTCCATAGTAAAAAAGCTAACTGAAAATGAATTTATTTATACTTACCTTGGTATATCACAACTCTCAGGTTTCCATCTCCATTTCAGGTAGTCTTTCTTTCCTGCCATTCTTCTGGCAAAGAAAACCCATTTCTGCAAAAGGACAAGCATAAGCAGTGCACAAAGGGTATGTCCTTTCATGAACCCATTTCCCATTGAATATATCATAGTTGTAAAAAATCTCCATTCTCCATTTCATTTTCATTAACTCGCAAACTACATTGCCTATCAGCCCCCAAGGTTCCAATATGGGAAAGATTCAAAAGCAAATGCACGGGGAAATATTTTAGCTTGCACTTTAGACTAGAAGTTTGTCTTCAATGATGGTTAGAAGTACCTTGTATGGTTTAACTCAACTCTAATCAGGAAACCTTCTATACAAGTAGTTACAAAGTTACAAACACAATAATTTCTATAAATGGAAATATCCAATTGGCACAAGGATAATAGGTTTGCTTCAACGAAAAAGTACAGTATCTCCACATGTATGTAGATTTGCTTCTTCCATAAGGACTCCATAGATAAGATAAGATAAGATAAGATAATTTTATTAATTCCCAACGAATGACAACTAAATTAGGTCTAAGGACTGTTGGGTACAAAACAACTCCATAGTTTCTCCCTCAGTATGTTGAAGTATAGGAAAGGTACAAAGCCTTTATGAGGGTTACGCAATAGTTGACTAGAAGATTTCCTTTTAATGATACATTTCAAACCATATCAACATGATCTAACTCGTTGTATTGGAAAATTGGAATAGAAACCCTTCATTTCTCAAAGTTTGAGTACATGTATACTTACATCAGTTGTTAGCATTCTTAAACTGAATATCATGGGTTTTGTGATGTTTATTCATAATAGGAGAGGACTTTTAGCTAATAGGGAATACACAATTATATTGGGTTGGGTTAGTTGATTACATGAATCCCACACATATAATGTTTTTATCCTCGGTACATGTGTAGTTTTATGGTTGAGTAAAAATAACATGCATTAACATTTACCTCCACTAAAGTAGAGCATTAATGCCAACTTGTGAGTTGGTTTTTCTAAGGAGGATACTTGTTGATATGAAAGTAGAACAAGTTGATCCTACTACACAGTGCAACAATTAGAGTGTAGAGAAGTTGATGATGAATCTTGTCTTCCATGAGCAGACAAAGCACGTGGAAATAGATTGTCACCACAATCGACATCATTCAGTAACTTATGGAGAATGAAGAAGTTGAGCTCTTGAATTATGCAACTCAGATGCATACTGTGGATAGTATTTCCAGGCCTCTCAGTCTATACAATATTTTGGACTTCAACGATAAGCCTCTTCATTCCGAAATAGCAATATACTTTAATTTGTTAGTTGTTGCGGTCCTTTTTAACCAAATCTTTATGTCAAAAACATAGTTGACGAGTTGGTGATTTTCTGGTCTATTTAATCACACATAGCAAGCTAAGAGAAACTCTTAGAAGTGTCACCACATTCATTGTCATTCCCATTCATTGATGTAGATCTACAAAAATACCACTAGACACAGCAATGAAAGATACTCCACAAATTAGTAACACCAATGCAGATAAAATGAAAGATGTACTTAGAACAGTTGGAAATAATATACCTAAATTGTCATTCTTTCATCACACCAATTCTCACGCTCAAGAGAAACAAATTCTTGTCCATTGCAGTTTAAAAGTGCAGAGAGCAGAAATACTCCATGGTCTTCAACATCCCGCATCTCTCAAACATGCAGAAGGGTGTGTCTTCTCAGCACAACAAATAGAGATTAGGGTTCATGTAGAGGAAAGAATTCTCAACACAGGACAATGGCTCAAAGTGGCCCTGATATGACTGTTAAATACCTGAATGGACATACAATAAAAGGTTAAACAAACACAGGAAGAATAGCCTTCAAAGCACAAATTCTCATTAATGTATGTACTTGTCTATACAATGAGATGACCCTTGGGTTCCAAATTCCCAAGTCCTTGCTTGGACTCCTTAATGACCGTTCACATTCTCTAACCCCGGTAGATTAGATTCTAACAGAAGCATAGACTGCCATACTAACAACTTATGGAATCCATGCACAATGAACACAATACTGTCGAACAGTAAAATCATTTAGCCAAAGAATTAACATAAAATACTAGAGCATAGTTAAAATAATACAGTTAGAGACACTCTTAACACCCTATTTCACTCGATCTAACGATAACCTTGTAAAAGTCACAACTATAGTTGAAGAGAATTTTTCACACATGAATGTAAAAATATATTAGTAGAAAACTTCCAGGTCACAAATTATGAGATTCAAATAACCACAATTCAAGATAGTATGTCATTGAAAGTTGACCTTTAACAAGATTGTTCAATTCATTGAAAATACATTTCTACAGAAAACAAATTCCATAGAATGCTCCAAATTTTGTGTCTCTTCTGTTGTAGAAGCATTCCTACCACTTACTGTCAAGTAAGATTTCCATTCTATGATCCAGAATGAAGGCACCAAATCCAGAATTAAGGCAATCAAAATTTTAGTTTCAATTCATGCTAATCACTGCCTTAGATCAACACCATCTGCAAACAATTTTTCATTCTTTCTTCTTATAATAGGCTTTGACCCTATGAAAAAACCATTGGATTACAACTCAACAATCACCGCATAAGAAGAGTAGGTGATAAATAATAATAATAATCATAATAATCGTAATAATATAATTTTTCATTTGAAGGTCACTCTCTAGCCTGGCACCATATTGACGTCCAATCCTCTTGTTTGTGGGACAAGGGACCCCTTTTGTGCAGCGATTCAACTAGCTAGTCTACTGAGGTGTACAGAAGGGTGTGAACATAAGACACACTGTTTTCTAATCTGAGGAGTTTCGTTACAAGTGTTATCATATAACTATCTATTTTGGGCTTCATCTATAAAGTTAATATACTTTTTTTCTTTTGTTTTACACAATGAGCATTTTCCCATCAAATGTGGGCCTTGATAGTTTAAATGGGCATATAGTGCCTAAAATTTGAACCATCTTACATCTCCATTCTTACCCATGCCTAGAACTTGAAATTGTTCAAGCTAACCTCCCATGTATCAAAACTTCCTTAAATGATCTGCCATGTGTCGAGAAGGAAGGTTTATATTCCAAAAATTCATTTTTGTTAACATTCGCAGAAAACCCTTGTGTTGTATCTTTTGAATGCATTCAAATCATGCTTCTTTCTAGGTAACACTGAGGCTAGGTAATACTGATACAGATATGCAACAGACTTTCTAGGGTATGTGGCTGAGGACAATGAGTGAAATTTCAAGACTTATCTAATGCATTCTATACCTTTGTCATGCTCCATATAATCATCAAACCCTACCACGTATTCCAGCTACAACATTTCAAGGTTTCATCGCTACCCAAAACCCTATATGATGCCAATAAATATTCCTTAAGAGCTACAACAAGCCTAAAATTTGAAATTAGGCCTCTTACTATATTTCATTAGGGGTGTAACTAACCCATAATTCTGAAGCCCTCTTTCACATTATGTTTCTTGAAATATTAAATGCAATTGTTCTATTTCTAACTGGGGATGCTTATACTCTTCTCAAATCTACCTAATGGTCATTAAAGTTGTCTGCTACAAATATGTGGAGAAACTTCACCCTAGAACAAGGTCAAAACATAACTGTTGTAGGTGACTATTTAGGCTATAAATATTTCCTAGATTTGATTTATGTCTTTCTTCAATATTGCTAGAGTACCCATAATTGATTCTCTCATGCCAAACACATTGTTAGATTTGATTGAAAGTGCAAAGAATATCATCACTTCTAAGTTAGGGAACACTCATGAGAAAATGGGTGTAACAACCCACATGTTCCAATAAGGATTTACAAACACATAGCCTTATCGGTGCCTCCATATTCTAACTAAAAACAACATAACTATTGACAAAAGGCATGGATTCCAAACACTAGATATTACATGCACTTCCAATAGCTACAATTTATTATAGGAAATAATGTTTATGGGACATTATGTAAATCCCCTCATAGAGATTGATTTCCCTAAAGATTGTTTTATTTGGGAATCTACCATTAGACTAATAATTGTAAGAGGCTTGCTACCTTAACATTCATCCTATGAAGTTATTTCAAAATCTCATCAATGTTTGCACCTCCCCATTGAAGTGTCTACATAGTATTCAATACATACTATTAACCAACTTGATATGTAGTACTACAGAGAAGAATGCCCCTTACAAGTCTGAGCTTGTAGCCCAAATGCTTAGAGAAACATCAAAAAATTTCATGTGAGGCTTCTTTCCTACAATTGCTAGTCCAATTGGAATGGACCTTAACATAAAAGTCCCCTCCCACACCTTGCTATTTCACTTATACAAACCTGTAGCTTGAATCACCTTTTCACCCAAATGTTCAATGTAGACAAATATATCACCACAAACTGATCAAAATTATGGCACCATATTTATATTCTATCATGCATGCTTATAATGCTTAAATGATCAAGTAGATGGAAATTCGATGAGTATCCATTTTTTTCATGAGGAAATACTAACATGGAAATAATGATAGGCACAGAAGAGGTTTGTTGGCTAGCAATCAAAACATGGAAAACTAAGTTCAAGTGCTTTCATTTCCATACACAAAATCCCACCCACAATCAACAACATAACAACTACATCCACCATGTTTCCGAGGCATAGGTGCCTCCTTAAACACTAATGATCTTATAACAAATATAGTGCCTCCTTAAACATTAATGCTCTTATAACATGAATTAATCTAGGAACAAATTCATACAACAAACATGTTTTGAGAATTAATATATCGCAATGCTAATTTCAAGGAAAATATTAGCATATATGAACTTATCGTTCGTAATTGGATATGGAAAATGAACACAACTCTTAGCCTTAGGAAGCTGATTCCATCTCTTTCAACCATTTACCACTCCCATGTTCATACCATGAACCCACCAAAGCGAATATTTTGCTAATAACAACTTGCTCGCAGGTAAAAAAGTTAAAACTTTGCTTTCTCATTTCAAATTTGGATTATTGTTTTTGAAGTGTTCGAATATTTTCCTCATCTTCCCCACAAAGACCTCATTAATTGATAACAAACACTCTATTGTGAAATATCACAACACATATTACTAGTTACAAAACATAAAGACAACGATGGCATAAATATGATAACTACATAATAACATTCATTGCAAGATTTGAAGATACTAGATAGACAATTCACTCTTAAACCTCAATTGTCTCATGCTGTAATTACTCAACATTAAGAAACTTTTAAGGTACATGAGGTGACAACTTATCATTGAACAACAGTGCAAGAGATTCAGAGCGATGAAAATACTTACAATTTTTTTTATAAACCCACAAACCTTTATTGTTAAGCATGCCACAAGAGAGTATGCATCATTTACAAGATTATCCATAGTTGTGCTTTCATAATCATTATTATATTGACTCAGCTCATAACAAAATGAGTTAATTATTATTGATTCTAACTTTTAACACAATTATCTGTTTGTTATGTGTGTGGGTAGAGGCTTAGGGATAGTCTACAAATGGAATTGAAGACATGAATAAGGTTGTAAGGAAGGTTGTAACATTCTGGAATGACAATGAAGAAGTGGACTATAGGCTGTCACAAAGTTGATAGTCCTATAAAGGACTATTGGAGGTTTCCCCTAAGGATAATGCAACCTTCAAAGGACTGTCTATGGGTTGTTTGAACCCTAGATAGTCCACACACAAAAATGCAGATATCTGAGAAGACATCAAAGAGCAACAAAAGGGTTGCTACAACCTGTAATAATGCTGCCCAAAATAGGGCAAGCATAATGAGGGAGGTTGTGAGGATTAGGAAAGGTTAGGGATTACTTTAGAGGGTTTTTTTTAGGGTTTTTTAGGGCTTAGTTTAGACTCTAGAGGGTTGTTTTTAGATATTGGTGACAGTAATTATATTTGACCAGAGGCCTCACAGCTCTTGTTTTCCAATCAAAACTTGTACTACAAAGTAAAATACTAACAACTACAAACCCAGGGTTGCAAATGTTATCCACCGTAAACTCAATCATAAAATGTAAAACCCTCACAGGTTCATATAGAATTAAAAAAAAAAAAAACCTATTTTATTTTCCTATCGTTGCATAGTCATCGAGACTCCACAAGATCACGGTTAATCACTTACGGCCCTGTTTGAAATTTAATAGGACCAAATAAAGGCTTGACGACATTGCATTACAAGCTTATACAAACTATGGAAAAACACCATAATGATATCTTTAGCTAAACAAGAGAGTATCCATTGACACAATCAAAACATAATCACAGGGTTGTAAAACCAACCATGCCCTCACAAGGGTCCTTAAAACAAAATTAAAGTATATTACTGGTGTGACAGTCAAGGGAATTCCTTTACATCTGAAAAGACAACGGAACCAAGTTTAAAGGCCACACAAATACCAAAACAATACATCACTCTCACCAAAAAATAGCACAAAGTTGGGTCTCCAACTATACCTAGAGAAAGTTGGACAAACCACAGAACCGAAAGTGGAAGGTTCTAGTCTTACCTGAACCATGAAACCCTATGTTTGCTAACCCATAGAGCCAATGGTAGAGCATGCCACAACCATGCCCAAGTTTGGGACAACCCTGCAAGCAATGCAAATGTTTTAAACAAAACAAATTACAATTCTTATAAAAGGATGTGTAGATAATAATCAAATATATAAATAAATTGTGAATAGAAGCCAATCCAAGAGCTTACCAAACCTGAGCATATTCAACCATGATCTGAACACCCGAACCCTTGTTAACACTTTGTTCTATAGCAAGCAGTAAAACCATTACTGAACATGGTATCATGAAGCGGAAAAAAACCCTTAATGAACATATACATTTTGAAATCGCATGGGTCGAGCAGAGGGGAGGCCTGGAATGAATCTAGAACCCCCAAACCCTCCTCATGATGCAAATGG
The DNA here is from genome assembly GCA_001517045.1 of Pseudotsuga menziesii. Taxonomy (NCBI): domain Eukaryota; kingdom Viridiplantae; phylum Streptophyta; class Pinopsida; order Pinales; family Pinaceae; genus Pseudotsuga; species Pseudotsuga menziesii. The sequence continues at coordinate 13,416 of LPNX010197639.1, read as the reverse complement.
AAAATGAAGCCTTCGAAGGGTTGTTTTTTGAAAAAAAGGAAAAACCAATTTGATGAATTAAACGATATGTCTTTCTTACGCTTAGGTGGATGAAGGAGTATGCATATCCACCTACCAAGTAATAAATTCCAACCTACCATCAATTGTTCCCAACTGTGTAGTTTGCAAACCATATGATTATCATACTCCAAACCTTTCCCAAAGTGTAATTAGGGGTAGCACTAGCCTACAACCAAAGTCCCCACACTACTACATTTTGACCAAAAATCCGACGACCGAATTGTCGGATTTGCGACACTTCCCTGTCGCATGTACGACACTTTGTATTTTTTTTAAGCGTCGGTAGATCGTCGTCGGTTATCCGACATATTTCGAATCTGTCGGTTAAGCAACACCGCAGTTTACCGTCAGTTAAATGTTAAGCGTCGGTTAAGTGACACAAATTAACCGATGGATTAGAAGGATTAACTGATGGAGATAAGGATTAAGCGTCGCTTAAGCGACATCAAGAACCGTCGGTGAAGCAACGGAGATAAGGATTAAGCATCGGTTAAGAGACATGGATAACCGTCGGTGAAGCGACGAAGATAAGGATGAAGCGTCACATAAGAGACATGGAGAACTATCGGTGAAGCGACGAAGATAAGGATGAAGCGTCGCTTAAGCGACATGGAGAACCGTCGGTGAAGCGACGGAGATAAGGATTAAGCGTCGCTTAAGCGACATGAAGAACCGTCGGTTAAGCGACGGTAGTAAAGTTTTTAAAAAATATATATATTTGCAAATTGGATCAGACAATATTTGGATGTGAGCATTACAAGCGGAACTAGCTTCATGAAGGAATGGCATAGTTACCACCAAGAAGGAAAATCTTCACGCCACACAAATCTTGCTATAAAGGACATTTGTAATTTTCCTCCGTTGTATCATAGAGGACACTATCTATTTTGAAATCCAAATATACCTGTTTGGCATAAACAAGTGAAATCAGTGAGTAAATTGCAAGCTTGTTAACACACCAACACAAAAAGTAATTTAAGAAAAAAACATTGATCATATAAACCTTGAAAACAAAAACGGAGCAATAAAGAGGCATCCTCTTGAAAGAAAACCTAGACCAGGCCTTATATAGATCAGAAAGAATAAGGGTTATGCATATTCCTTCTTTCTCTCAGTCAAGATATCATTCATAAGAAATGTACAGGCAGAAAGTACATATGTTAGCTACTCAAAATCCTTTGTAGTGATAGAAATTAAAATCCTGCCAGGACTGACAGATGGACATGATAGACTTGAGGGGTATTTTAACAGTTGATCAATTTTATTTCTCATGAGTCATAACTTTACCTATACACATTGATGTGCCTAAATGGTTGTGAATTGCAGAAATAAGAAACAAGCAAGCACACCAAAGGGACTAGCTCATATTACTTATTGTCATGACTAAGGTCTAATGGCAGGATTTTCAGAACATCCCTTTAAACGAAAGTTCTTTTTAATGGAGTTCTGAGCAATGCCATTTAACTACTACAGTTTACAATCAAAAGAAATCTGTTGGACTCAATAAAGACTTCACTATGACCTTGTAAACAACATTAAACAAGCAAATTCACTCTAAAATGGTATATAAAAGGAAGAACTCTATTGATACAACTCTAGAGTTTTGGGTTTGGAAAACAAAATGCAAGCCAATATAAAGAGAAAATAGAACTTGTATTTAGAAATTACCTCCATGCTATCGGGATTAAGATTTCCAACTGCAATGTAGTATTCTGAATTTTTATCTACCTTCTGTTCAATGGTCCCATTTCCTGCGAATCTACGAAATGAAAAGATTGAATAACTATTATTGAAAGAAACTCTACTAGGAACATCCAACATTAAATAAAGGAAACCAGTTGAATCTGCCACTTCAGTTGAAGAATGTTACCATGTACGCTATTCCATGACAAAGTTATGTTGGCGTATGTAGGATCCTCAATCCATTCATTCAGACCCATTTTACCTGTAATAGGTTACATTGTCAGTCTTCAGGCCAGAGATGAGTCGACAATTCTGATTCAAAAGGAGACATCAAAGCTCTGAAGTTTATCAGATTATAGATCCATGAATGTTTAGTCAGACAGACAACATAGATCCAAGCTTCACCGTGTAATTTAAGCTGAAATCAAGTTCTTACACAAACCATTTGCACAAAGTGCATGTTCCTATGAAAAATGATTTACTGAATTTTAAACTGTGAAGTATCTATTCAAATTTATTAAAATGAAATATCAATTTACTAAAACTCTGCAGATATAGAACATTTACAATGGCCATCTAAGGGAGCCAATTCTCTTAGAGTTGTAACCAGCTAACAGTCGAACCCATCCTAAGGTCCAATGGTAACCATCATGTGGCAAGACCGTCAACTGAGAGGTGTTTGCAATTTTGCGGCTTGCTTTGGCATGAAATGTACGTACCGTCCTAAAGAAAGGTTCATTCCCACACCAAACTGAGTCCTCAAACCTCTTGGTCTACACCCATGTTTGGTCAGGCTTTGTAGCTTGCATGTTTTCTCTGTCATGTTTCGCTTCTATTTTTCTTCATAAAATTGGAAGTAGACATTTGTACCCGATCTTGCTTTGACGTTGATCATGTTTTATGTATTTTGATTTTTTACTTTCTTTCAAGAAATCTTACTTTTCTATGCATTTTCTGTTAATGAATGACGGGTAATAGGCTATTTAAGCTTTATATCAATGATTAACTTGGGTTAAGGTTATAGATTGAAATTTGCTTGCCTCAATTTCTGAAGTATACCCACTAGAATTGCAGTACCGTTTATTCTCATCTTCTATATTGCATTCGCTGCCCATAAACATTGTACTTCTCTTGTCTTTTCCTTTAATTCATCCTCTTACTTTATTTCATCCCAAATCTCAGTCTATGTTATGTGACTAAACAGGGTGGCCCAAAATGTGAGTTATGCCCTCAGTTAAGAGACACGGGTTTGGACCTTTCCCCTTGACATGCCCTTAGGAATTTCTCTTCTGTGTAAGCATTATCTCATGGAAGGAAACTAGA
>LPNX010197639.1:0-10139 GCA_001517045.1 Pseudotsuga menziesii | reverse complement strand
CATAAAGGGAGCCTTAAAACTGCATTATGAAATGCAAGATAAGGGGTTATTACCAGCGCTGGAAACTTATCACTCACTTATTTATAGACTTTGCAAAGAAAGGGACAAAGATGGAGCTCTAACGATTTACAATGAAATGGAGGCCAAATCTATGTTGCCAACTGTATCCTGCAAGCTAGAAGTGGTTTTATGCTTCTCAACCAATAACCTGGAGGGCTCAGGTAATTTCAGTATTGTAGAAAATCAGTAGGATTGACAAATAAATGGCTTTGGTGAAAGACAGAAGTACAGCCATTCAATGAGAAGTTGCAGGCCAGAGCTCCAAAGATTAGACAGGCAATACAAATTGCAGAGGCAGTGATGTCTAGACTCTACAGTCTAGACATCTCAGTCTAGACTCTATAGTTTTCTCATGTTCATAGTGCCGGAGGGCAGTGATGTGACTGCAGCATACTACTGTTTGTCTCTTGTTCATGGACAGCAAAGTTGTTTGGTGGTTCAAAGATCATGATGGTTTACTGTGCTTCTTGTTCTTGACTATTATTGCCTATCTTTAGAAGCTTAGTTGTTTCTTGTTCCTAGACGCCACAACTTGAGCCAGTGATTCAAAATTTATTATGCTTATACGTAAGGTTAAGTTTGCTGTGTTTATGGTTACACAACTGATGTTTGAAGTTTACTATGACTACAGAACCATGGTAAGAAATCGAGTCATATATAGCTCCTCTTGAGGTCTATGAAACAGCCAGAGTGATGATAGATAACCAAGTCATTAACAAAAAATTCAATATATCTTGGAGGTTTGCAGTGGATTCCGGCTTTTCATACCTCATTCCGGCTTGTTTGCAAATAAATATGACATATAAGTCAATGTGATGATTTAATGTCAGATCTGCATAAAAAATCCAATAACATGATTTCTAGTGGCATTTTTCATCACCAAATTAAGTCAAGTTGTTGTGGTATAAAATTCCTGCTAATTTGAAGTGACAAATTTATAATTACCTTTATATTTAAAAGCAATTATTGTTTGTCTACATGACAGAATAACTTGGTCCACCACCTCCCTCTGGTACAGTCCACTCAATATTCTGTTTTGGGTCTTTTATGTCACAAGCCAGCAAAATTAGAAAATGGTGAATAACAATAGGGCTTCATGTTAAAGAATTGCAAAAAAAAACATTAAAATGCATCCTTAAAAAGAAATGTCATCAATGAAGAGATTAATAAAGGCCTTCATTTCATAAACTATGTTAATGAATTTGCTGATGGAGATCAAGGATCCACGTTTCCATTGATATGGATCTTCTATGGGCCCTGAAACTCTAATTTGTCCCTCTAGCATTTATCAAATACCCCACTCTAAAATACACAAATCTGAGTTTTTCATAGCAGTTTGTATATCTGTAGAGAGTAATTTGGAGAGAGATATTTGGAGATTGAATTTTATATTCATGTTTTTCTTTTTCCATCACACACATATCGTTCTCCCATACCTACATCCAGTGTTTTCAAAAAATCCAGCAGATCCATTTATGGATCCAGATCTATATATGTTTCCATGAAACTTAATTCGTAAAAAATAACACATGTTTTCTATTTTTATTAAAGATTTGCCATCTTTAATATTATTGCACCTACTACCAACAGCATTCATTGTTTTCCCATGCAGTCCATCATTCACAAATAGATTATAAACTCAAGGATTCCCACATATGATCTCTCGGTAAGCTAACAAACAGTGTCAGTCTTTGGCACAGGAAAAATGACATTGCAAGATATTATCAATTCAGTTGATGAATTTTCACATCTGCAGCCTGCAGGGACGTTCTTATTCAATTGACACAAATACATCTGATTGTATCTCATTTTGATGTAGCAATATTGTTAACAAATAACTTTGCAAATATCAAAACTGTTTTGAAGAAAAACAAGACAAATGCCTAAACATATTTATGTCTAGACTCTAGACAATACTATTAATCTGGTGGCCAAATGCTTGAATTTTTGACTTGATAGAATGAAAACTCAAGTTCCTTGAAACAGGGGAATGGATGTAGTTTCCAAAATTTTGTGTTACCGGATCCATCTGTGGAGGATCCAGGATTCACATCTCTGCAGATCTGGCAGTATCTGTCCCAGGTTTGCTCAGGGACCAATAATCCTAACTTTTTCTATAAAATAGCTCCTCCCTCCATCCTAAAATCACAAATTTGAGTTTTTCATAGCAGTCTGGTTTTTAGTTTGTAAGAATAATTTGGAGCAAATTATATTTGAAGATATGAATTATCTATGTTTCTGGTTCATTGTTGCTTTTTCATGTGTGTGTTGTAGCATGAAGGCTTTCACAGCACATAATGACAATAACTCTTTTGGTTACAAGCTTTGAAAATGTTACTTCAAAGTTTGAAGAAATGCCACACATTCATTGATTTAAATATATTAATGTCAAGAAAACATCAAACAGAGAAAACATGTTAACATTTTAAAAGCCATAAATAACCGCACAATGATTCATTGATTCATCACATATTCACAATACTCAGGAGACAACCAAAATGAAAACTAAAATTTGCCTTTATGTATTACTGAGATTTAGGCAACAAACAGAAAATAATTACATTGAATACACAATAAAAATTTGCCTTTAAAGAGTACGCACTAGACAGTATGATCAAACTACAATAAGAAGAGACATGATGTCTAGATCAACATTGTACATCTGATTCCCAATTCTCTCATGTGCATTAAATGCATTTGAAGCTGCTTGTTGAGCTAAACTTGAAGATGATTCTAGTATGATTAAAATCCTTCAGTGGAGATTGGACAGAGAAGTCTCCAAGGTTGGATCCTGAAGACCTACATCCAAATCCGTTGATTGATAATCTTATTTCTTTTATGAGAAAAGACAAGATTGGGATATAAGTTTAGAAGATTTTCATCTTTCTTTGAACCCAACCTATTATGCTTTATCAAGAGGATAAAGCCACGGCCCACAAGCACTTAATTTTTCTTTGGTGGTGAAGAGATAGACACTTGTGATCAAATACAAAGTGCTAGGCATTGCAACTCCTCTACACTTGCTCTATGAATGGTCCATCACTACATAAGTGCCAAAATACTCATATTGTTAATGGCTATGAAATTTGCACAATGCACAATTTGGATGTGTTAAATGTACTAAAATAATGCAATTGGTAGCTAGCAAGATGCATGACTACAGGTAACATAGAACAATTATACATTAAATGCAGAAATTGCATTGATGCAGAACACTTAAACTCACTATAACAAACTAGTGGAACATTCAGAATAAAATTGTAAATGAATCATGAAACATCAATAATCATGTTATGTACAGATACAAACAAATGCATCAAGAAGAAATAATTGCTCTAATGTAAACTTCTACTAAATAGCAGAAAAATGCAGTCTAGTTGGCTTTCACCCTGTTTACAAAGAATAAGGTACTTCTATTTATAATGGCTGAATGGGCTCTCTATAGTGATTCTATTTATAATGGAATTTTGCCTCCTTTAAGAGAAGTACTTCTATTTATATTCCCCTCAATGGGCTCACCATGTAACAATGACTCTGCCAGACAATGTGAGATCAAATTTGGCATATAAGTTCATTTCATTGATGAAATGGATTGTGATGTAGTCCCATTAGATGTCTGTGACATAACCTTTGACATTACTTATTTGTGGGATCACATGGCCATATAACCTCAAATTATAGCATAAATATAGATTGATTGAAGATGGAAATCCATTTCTAGTTAATGCTTGTATAGATGACTATCTAAAATAATCCATTTCTAGTTAAATATAGATTGAATTTCACACCGTCCACCATTCATTTGACTGTCTGCAGTGGATTATTTTAGACCTTAGAGACAGTTTTTAAACCAGCTATGAGGAGGTACCAGAACTAGCTCTAATTGGGAAGGTGAAGAAAGTAGGAAAGAAAGGAAGATCCAAGAAGGGTCAAAAGAAGAAAGAAGACTCATGGTCTTCTAACCATAAGAAGAAGGATTTGACTCTTGAGCCATATCAAGTGCTTCAAGTGCAACAAGCATGACCACTTTATTTGTTTGTAGTTTTCAGTTTATTTCATGACATGGGTATTCTGAGAAGCCAGCAGTATTATATTTTTTTGTTTGGCATTTATTTTATTAGAGAGATATATAATAGAATATTTATGGGAAACTCTGGGATTTGCATAAAAACATTCAGCTTCCGTTTATCTCCTATCCCATTGGTTTTCTGGATCAAGGATGCTAGTAACAAGTAGCCAAAATACCAGATGGTAACCCAAGGGATTCATGGGGTTTCATCCTGAGACCTCTGTGAACTTTGCACAAGAGCGTCTACCAATAGAGCTAACCATTGGGTGATTATTTTGCCCCTCTTTATTATTATTATATCTCTACATTTATTTATCTAACCAAAAGATTCCTCATTTTGCAGGCACCCCTTGAAGGTCCACATGGGAGTTTACTTCCATGTGGTTCTGCTAACCAGGCATGGCTATCTGTTGATCTGGTAGAGGTATTGTGCCATATGGTAGAGATTGGGCATGGGAGTGTTGTGCATGCATTTCTTGAGTTTCCTATTAATCACTGTCCAGAGATATTGTTAATTGTCGTTGCCCAAGTTAAGGTAAAATGCAAGGTATTAATGCTTTTTTTTCCTCTTGAAGTTGTTTTATGTTTGTTGAGCACAGTATTGCTTTATGGTGACTAAAAGGAATGTAACACTGTTCTCCAGACTGCATTCAATCAGCTGCAGCATGAAATATTTGCTGCCCTTTTCACATCATATCTTGTTGGTACCAATCCTAATTGTACCATTCTCCTACATCAGCTATGGCTTGTTGATCCTGATATAGTTCTCTGGGGTATGATGGATCTCCATGCTAAGGATCCTAGCTGCATATCAAAGATTTTAGATGCATGGCAAGAGATAAAGGTAAGTGCTTGCAGTTAAACTCAATATAGCAGATAGATATAAGATATGTATCTTTCATAGATAGTGTCCAACGTTCTGGACCTATTGTCAATCTTTCTTTGGAGACAACTGCAATACTCTTCAAAGTGAGTTATTTTTTTGTGATTTATGGACATGTTTCAGCATGAATTATGGTATCTTGTTTCACTCTAAGTATTGGGTTATTCAGGTTCTTCAAGCTAATGTGGGCTAGTTAGCATCTCGGGATCTTGCTGAGGAAATGAAACGATTGCATTCTGCAACTGTCCATATTAATCCACACTTATTGAGTGTTGGGGCTTCAGAACAGTCATCATCTGAGGTCTTTGTAGCTGATATTGAGGAAGAGGCAAACTCTTATTTTCAGCAAACATATATTGGACAGTTAACAATGGATGATGTAATAGAAAAGCTTTCACATTTCAAGGAGTCATCTGAGAAGAGGTATCTTGTTTCCTGACCTATAAATAAAGCTAATAGTGTTCTCAGCTATAAAGCTTTTCTTTATTAAATTGTCTTTTGACATTGGAGGTTTTCTAGTGTGATCTGTTTCTATTTGATCTTCTTCTAACAGTGATTGTCACATTCCCTACATGTAGGCTGTACTTAAGACATGGGGAAACATTTCCCAATGAGTCCTCAAGCCCTTGGGGCATGGGAACCAAGGGGAACACACCCCCAACACTGGGGGACACATCCCTATGGGACACTATTAAAACCATAGCTAAGTCTCTCTAGTCTTAAGCAATAACTTATTAATGTCTGAAAAATCTAAAAGAGTTTGCAATTCGTCAACAACATGGTGAACAACATGGTGGACGCAAATCTAGGCAAAATCAAAATGGATTATGAAATGGCAGATAGTATTGCAGATAGTATGGTTTCTTCATCAAGCTTTATAGGCAGTTTTTTTAATCTAAATTTTGGGAGGGAAGCTCTTCAAAGCAAAGAATGCAAGCCTTGATTTAGATGACACATTCACTCTTCCTTGATAATAAAGTCGCTGTAGGATGCAATCTGAGTTTCATTCACAGGTTTGCTGGAAAATTCTTTAAGTCTGCGACAGGCTTCCACACACAGTTTTGCTGGAAATGCCATTTTGAAACCTTCCATACACAGTTTTGCTGGAAACGCCTTACATAAGCCTTTAAGGATTTAAGGATAATACAGCCTTACCACGCCTGCCTGAGAAGTTTCTTTAAAGAAGGTACAGGCTGCCTGGCTTGCCAATGGTAGTTGAGTAATGATCTTTTCAAATTCATTTTAGGCCTGAAGACAATTCAGAGTTGTATACTGTCGTTCCACACATAGTTTTGCTAGAATAGTCTTTTAGACTGAATGGATTTTAGCCTTTTGTGACATTACATGGGGCCCCTATAGGATGGATTAGTACTGAGATTTCAAACAAAGGTTATGCTATTGGTTGGCAGTTTTTTTGTCATTAAGCCGGTATACGCTAGATAGATGACAAAAGCCTATTTTTTCCTGAAAAGATGAAAGAATGTTTTTTTCAAAAACAATGTAAAGGTAAATAGGAAGGGATGCTTGTCGTAGCCAAGGAATTGTAGATTTAGCATTGTGAAAATGCTGAAAATGCATCTGCGGAACATACAATTTTTATATTTAATAAAAGGTTATAACCTTTTTCCAATAATAAAAATAGAGTAAACAATAAGTGAATACAAAAGTACAACCTCCAGCTCTAAACAAAAATGGCAAATACAAATAAACAACCATGGTACAATAAATGTGAACTCGTATACACATAAATATGCCATATTTCATTCTCACTTGAGGAATTTTATGTACCACTACTCGTTTTATTGTTACATGTTTCAAAATTACCAAAGTTTCTGTCAGGAAAAGTAAGCAAGTTGTTAAGTAATATAGAGACCTAGCTTAGAATGTTATATTGTATCTCAGGAGGGCTTCGTAAAAACACACTTACTTGTCTAAAGATAATGTTCATAAGTTCTTCTCCAGAATTGCAATTTTTAGAGAGAAAGCCATTTTCCATCTTTACATGATCTATTGGATAATCCTCCCTCAACTTCATCTGACTGTCTGCAGTGGATTGCTCACTTTCATACCGTCCACCAAACCCTGGAACAACTGAGTTCACTGGTGGTTTTAAATCCAAATTCATCTTTTGATCACAAAATCCAGTGTTCTGCCCCTGAGATTGAGCATTATATGTTCCCACCATTTTCTGATTAAGAAGAGATGCTCGGCTCAACTGAGTATTTAATAGAGGATTTGAAATGGTTCCAAAATCTTGATTATGATTTTGCCAGTCTTTCTTTATAATCTGATTCATACCCTGTCTAAGACCAGTATTCATATTACCAAGAATTGGAAGATTAGGTCTTCTATTGTCAGATGGCACAACTTCGCTTATGTTCCCAGTGCTATTGTTCATTGCATTAATAGAGGACAGAGAGAGATCATTTCTTAGGATAAGATTATGACAGCTAGGCCCTACAAGAGAATTAACTGGAGGAACAGAAATGTCCATTGACATACAATCAAAAGGCTTTCCCTTACATTCTGCACACCAGAACCTGTACTACTTAGAGGGCCACCCACTGAACGTGCATTTGTTGGTAAAAATGACACTGCGGCACCATTACCCTAGTTTCCACTATTTACATTCGTATTAGGTAGTTGAGAAGAAATTACCATGTTAATATCACTTGCCCCTGATCTTTGACTAATAGTTCTTTCAGTGGTTAAGGTGGTCAAACCCCTTCCATGCTTTTGTTGCTGCTGTTGCATCAATTGCAACACCAAAGCATTATTTGTTGAATGCACTGAGATGTTGCCACTACTACCTCCACCCAGGCCAACATGGGAACTATTTGTAGCTTTCAACTGCCGCTGCATCATGCGAAATCCTGCAGGATCATCCACAGGAGCACCTATATCTCCAAGTCTAGCAATTTGTTGTTTTTGATGTAACTGATCTAGCAATGTAGCATATACTGTTTTGGAGAATATATTGCCATGGGTATTGAAAGAAACTTATCAGAATATTGGAGAATATTAGAAAATATTGTTAGAAGGCAACCTGAAAAACTCTGAAAACTTTCTAGGTGAACCAAAATCCTGGTTTTGGAAGAAAATGGCCCATATACGCTGAAAACTTAATGTGAAATAGAATTTTTTTTTAAAAGAGGAAATAGAAAGGACCTGGTAACAAGCTTAGCTAAACGCCCCACCAACATCATTCACCAGAATCATAGACCCTGCATTGATAATGTGCAGCCGTTGGAGAAACCCCACCCTGTCAAATCTGCGAGAAGGCTTAGCTAAACGCCCCACCAACATCATTCACCAAAATTGTAGACCCTGCATTGATAATGTGCAGCCGTTGGAGAAACCCCACCCTGTCAAATCTGCGAGCAGGTAGGCATAGGTGAACAAACCCCAAGCCATCGAATCTAGGAGTAGGCAAGTGTAGGTGAGAAAACCCCAGTCCATTGGATCGATAAGTAGGTGTGCTAATTCTGAAAACCCCAATCACCCAAGTCGATTATGGTCCGAAGAGGGCCTGCAAATGCAACCAACATTCCATGGATGGTGCCACCACCATGGGTCCTTTCATCAAAACAATAACCTTAAATTCCAGCAATGCTAAACCCTTGAGGGAAAAAAGGTATTGATGGGATGCAAAATGGAAAACCAGTGAATTAAGAAAAAATAGAATAATATCATTCACAAATGACAAGTGACTCAATTACTCATTACTCATAATTTAATATTTAGAAATTATAATATTTAGAAATAATATATTCAATCATAATATTTAGAAATAATAATTTAATGATAGTCACAAGAATATGAGAGGTATTAATCAAGTGCATACCTTCCAAGTATGAGTTGATAGCTTTGCGAATCAATCTTACCTTGGGGAACACAAACTATTTCATAGATATCACCATTGAAATAAGAGGCTTGAGGTGAACAACTATCACCTTTGAAATTATCTTATATATGCAGTTGCAAAGTGATAATGGTATGAAATATTTGAATTTCATAGTCCCCAATCCACCTTTGGGATGGATTCTAGGAATATTGAATTTAAACTAGTATGCATCGTCCTAGTCATCTAAACTTCCTCCTCCACCTTTAATAGATCATCACCAATTATTTCAAAGAAAGTCGAATCCACATAAAACTTAGTTGGTCACCCATATGACCCTAGAATCTTATCCATTTGGAAATATTAGAGGAAGGAACACAATTATTCCTTTGTCACTAGTTGAAAGAGATCCATCTTCTTTTCCTCCTCAAACATCCTTGAAAGAACACCACCAATTTTAGGATCTCCCCTAGGTTGGATTCGGATGGTTCTTTGTAGATATAATTAAAATGATTGACCCCTAGTCCAAAGGAAAAGAGAAGGGGAAAAACCATACTTGCCAACAAACATGATATGACCCTATTTGATGAAAATGAAGATGACCATGAAAATTGAAATTAAATGTTTATATTTCTTGACAACCCCTTGAAGGAGAGAAAAGACAAATCATATAAAGGATTTTGGAATCTCTTGATGATTTTAAACTTGTTTTCCTTTTTTCTCTAATATGATTGCTTATCTATATTTCACTTTGATGATGGAAAAAATAAAGGTGAAGAGACTTCCACTGTTTTTTCCCTTTATAATTTGATGTGTCGTCGCTTAAGCGACGCTTATGAGGCTAGCCGTCGCTTAAGCGACGCTTATGAGACTAGTCGTCGCTTAAGCAACGCTTATGGCCACATTTTCAACAAAAAAAAATTATCTTTGTGATTTTTGGTAGGTTTAAAAGAAGAAATCCACGCGCCGTCGGATTTTTCTGTCGGATTTTGGATCGAAATGTAGTAGTGCCACAACCATGTTGTATGGGACCTCGTCTGCATATAGTAGAATGGTAAAAATGGAATTTAGCACTCTAAGCAATCCTATGGCCATGGAATATATATATATATATATATATATATATATACATATACATATACATATATATACATATACATATATATACATATACATATACATATACATATTGTTAGTTTTTCAACATTTAAGCTAGCATTATAACAAGATCTTTTCACTGAGAGAATAACAAGCACAACAATCACATAAGCACATCACAAGAGACA
>LPNX010197581.1:834535-869342 GCA_001517045.1 Pseudotsuga menziesii | reverse complement strand
CGGAGAAGGAGAAGAAGCAGCTTGGAGCTCGAAGCCACCGACATCGGACCAGCGCAACGGACTCCATCAACCTCCTCATTGGAGGCAACATCAATAAAGATCATTATTTATTATTTACCGTTTTTGTTTCAAGTTATTTACTTTCCATCGTATTGCTTCATGAATGTCTAGATTAGCTTTTATTTCTGTTTAAACATTATTTAATTCATATATCATTGAACTGCTACTAAGGAATCCATATTCCTTAGTAGGTGCTCATTCGCACAAGCTAGGGCTAAAACCCTAGCAACAGGCGGCACACCAAAGACGAACTCCTTCCAACGGCCGCTCTTTTCTTAAAGAAATTTTAACTTCGGACGTCGACGGACTTCTTACATCGGAAGAAAAATGACTTTGGCTTCCGCAACGGCAGCTCGCCAAACATTAACTTCTTCCGATTGGCACTTACTTAGAACAATTTTAACGTCGGGCGTCGACGGACTTCTTACATCGGAAGACAAATGACTTTGGCTTCCGCAATGGTGAACTCCCTTGACCGGCATCGACAGTCTTTTTACATCGGAAGCCAAATGACTTTGGCTTCCACAACGGCGGATGCACAAACACTTTCTCTTCCGACAGACATCGAAACACTTAGAAAATTCCCGCAATTTTCTTTCTAACTGTGCTCCGTCGGCAGGCTTCCTCTGACTCTTCCGTAACGGCGAACGAAATACCACTAACTCTTCCGCTACATTGGAAGTCCTTCCCCATCGGAAGACTTAGCAGTTTGGTCTTCCACAACGACGGATGGGAAACCACTAACCCTTCCGCAACGGCGGATGGGAAACTTCACCAATTCGTCCGCAACGGCGGACGTCCACTCCGCCAGTTCTTCTGCAACGGCGGAAGTCAATTCCACTAGTGGTCCAACCGCTCAACACTTACACCGTTTCCTTTTGAATTTTACCAGTCGTCCACTGATTCAGTTGGGCAGAATGAGATACACCTCTGTCAGTTGCTCCTTCTTGGCCCATAGAGGCCCATTGTTGCCAACATTGCTCTGATACCATGCTGTCACGTCCCCATGCCTCCGACCGGCGAAGAGGACATGATCCATGGTGTTAACCACCAGGACTGGAAGCCCCATGAACATGTATAGGCATAAAATTGTCGAAACAGCATGCTTAACAAAGACTTTGAACTAAAATATGCACATATGCGATTTAATCATCATACACAGTGGAAAACAACAGCATTCATACATGCATGCATTCAACATGTTCATTTCATATCATTAACAGTAACATGGTTGCAGAAGTAAAAATGGACAAGATGACTTATCTTAAGATGAATTCGTTCTGTAACCAGCTACGTCGTTGCAACATTCCACCCAACCATAGGCCAGCGAGCTCCTTAATCTCTCAACAACGCTGCCACCCCCGAGCTGGGCATGATTCTCCAAGGAATAAGGGAACAACAGGCTTACACGTAGCCAAGGATACGGCCAAACCAACAGAGTTGGGTTTATCAGGCCATTAAGGAGCTGGAGAAGGAAAATTGCTAAGCTAGTGAGCTCATTACAGAGCCAAGAACACCTACACCAAAACTAGCCTGACCTCTAAGACACCCAAACACACCCAACACAAGGAATCAGTCCCTTCTCTGCTACATAGTCCCTTAGGCCCTGCATTCCCTTCCAGTGCTATTCAGGGGTGATGGAGAAGAAGGCCAGCCCTCTAGCTCTGTCTATGTGGTTTCCAGCCACTAGGTTTATCAAGCAAATCTAAGCCAACATCCCTACTCCTCTCACAGTCCGAAGACCAACCATTGCACTCAGGAAATTAATTTAGCTGTCACAGCTTAAACAGGGAAAAACGACTTCAAACCATCTACAGTAGTCCCCAAACGTAACAGCAAACATAGCTCACGACGTGGGGGAACAAAGGCCCATTTTGCACAACTGAAACTGCTGGGGAAAACACACACAGACCATACTGGGGACGAATTTTACAGTCTCCCCACCGGTGCATGAACAATCACAATGTCGAACCCACAAATCATCCCGTGAGTAAAGGACGGAGCCACACCATTCTCAAATTTTGGAGGAAAAACAATGTGGGTGAAACCAGGAAAATTCATGTGCGTGAAAACCATGAGCAGACAATTGGAAGTGCGTGAAGGCGAACAACTACAGGGAGGACGCGAAATTGCAGTGCGTGGGTGTTTTGCAACTCGTGGAGGGGAAGAAGTGTCTGCGTGAGGGGATGAACAGCAAAATCGTGGGTGGAGTGTGCGTATGGGTGAGGACTAACAGTGCTGCCACCCCACTCCCAAAGATCATAACTGCCTCAACCACCACCAGCCTTTCTTAATGAAGGTGGTTGGAATAAAACAAGGGAAGAAGACACATGGGTATTTTCCCTCATTGGCCAAGGTTTGACAATTTTCCCCCACATCCTTATCCTTGTGAAAATCATGCCCCTTTCTCATTTTAGTTGCCGCGATCGTAGTTGTTCGGGTTCATTTAATTAATTATAGATGCATATTTACATGACGACCAACATAATATATGCCGCATGCCCCGATATACCATCAGCGACAATTTAAATCCCAAAACATAGCATAACCGATCAATGGTGGGGCCTTGGCCTTTAGCTCCACACCATGATCATTTACAGTTTATACATCATATACATCTAATGTAACGGGGTCAAAACCGGGACATTACATTGTTTGTAGGTAGTTTTTCTTTTGCATTTATAAAAGAAAAATAAAAAGAACATATACTTGTTTTTGCTGCTTTCCCCACCACCTCCTTCTTTGGCTTAACCTTGTTGTTGGGGTGTGCACCTTAACGGTCCCTAATTTTGGTAACTCCGCGGTTTTTGTGGAAGTTGTAAGCGGAGTTACAACTCAAAACAGTCTTAGGGGTGTCAGGGTTGAGTAAAAACATTCTTTTTGTAATAAACCCATGGTTTAAGTCCAGGGTTTAGGGTTCGGGGTGCCCATGGTTTAAGCCCATGGATTTGTAATAAGTGCACTATAAATAAGCACTCTTGTAAAGAAGTCAGTTTAGGCTTTTGATGTAAGATGAATTGATGCGAAGCTAAGGCTTGTTTGTAAGAAGGTTAAGTCCCAGCTGTGTGCGTGGACGACCTCTGCAGCTGTGTGCGTAGAGGGTTTTGGGTGATTAAGGAAATCTGCAGCTGTGTGCGCAGAGGCCTACAGCTATGTGCGCGGCTTTGAGAACTTGAAGGGATCTGCAGCTGAGTGCACAGATCAGAACTGTGGTTTTTGTAAAGAGTTGAATAAAACACAGTTCTATGGACATAACCCCTAAACTGGGGGTGAACCACGTTATATCGTGTGTTGTGGGTTTTGTTGTGTTTTTGTTATGTTCTTTTATGCATTGATAAATATATAACCGATAACTAAGATCACTGCTAAATACTAAACTTCGCTGGAATTCCCAGTAAATGGTTAAGCAAGGCACTGTTTGTTTATCTAACTGCGAAGCTAAATAAGTAACTATTAAAGCTCTGCATTTTATGATTATAATTGTTAGAAGTTAAAGGTACAGTAATATCCCCCTTCTACTTGCAAAAATCTGATTCTGCGGCACCCCATAGGCGTTTCGGGTGAGACTGCAGCTTGTTCACAGGTTGCTGCCGAAAGGGCCAACACTGTGGGTCTTTTGTTGGTGCAAAGTTAATGGTATAAAGCTCGGGTCTTCCCTATAGCCCAACAAATTGGTTCCGTTGCCGATTGAACTCAGTATCTGCTCAAGAGGGGTTTACGTCGTACCTCGAGGGCTATGTTTTGGAGACCCTTAGTGAAATAAATTGGTGATTGGATTGAAGAGACTTATCTGAACTTTGCTGTACAAGAGAACAAAGATCCGCGTCGTAGTGAAAACGACTTTTTACAAAGGTATGTTTTTTCTGACGTATATGAAATTTTCTTTGGTAGTATCCACATAGAGTTGCACCAGTGGTTATCCAGGTTAACAGAGAGAAGGGCGAACTTCCAAGAATGTCAGTTTCCTGATTGGACCCCCCGCAAGAATTAATATACTGAAAAGGGTGAACAACGAGATATCCCGCGCTGTTGATTTCTGGACAACGCGAACCCTTGAAGCATTTGTGACGGAGTTCGCCATTGACACAAGTACATCCTTCAGCGAAGCCGAACGACAGTTCTTCAAAGGACCAAGGGGTTAGTACTTGAATTCATTTAGTTTGAGAATTAAAATGCTATTGGCTAACAAAGGTATATTGCTCATTGAATCAGACTGTTAGATTTAGCACTACTAACTTATGTTTGCAAGTGAAAGTACCTTCGACGAGCAAAGTGGTTTGCTGCGAAGTGGCAAGAGGTACAAGAGAAATTTTGAGTCCTATACCCTAGGTCAGAATACTGAGTCTAACCCCATAATTCCAGCAGTCTTAGAGCCCGAAGAAAACCCTTCTGTTGGAAACCCTCCGGTAACCCTAGCTCGAGTATTCCTATCGCAGGTCAGTCTACCCCAGTAAGTTCCCCCCCGCCTACTTCTAGTCCCCCTTCCTCCCCCCCTAGACCCGCGATGGCCCATATGAATGACGACATTAAGCTCCCTGTTTTCAAAGGAACTGGATCAGAGGATCCAGAACAGTTCTGGTTTTTATGCGAAGCGGTGTGGACTGCTAAGAACATTACGGATCAAGATACAAAAAGAGCGCAGCTGGTTACTTCTTTCAGAGACCGCGCTCTGACCTAGTTCATGAAGTTTTCCAGCACTCAGAACCATGTCTTGGCTGATATAAAAGCAGCAATGATAAAGGAATTTAAGAAGTCGAAATCAGAGTCGCAATGTATCATTGAATTGAAAGAGATTCAGCAGAGGCGTGGCGAATCAGTGTGGGACTTTGATCAAAGGTTCAAAGTTCTGCTAGACCAAGTCATTTTCACCATTGGACCTGCGCAGCACAAGGAATGGTTCATTGCAGCGTTGATACCGCATATCAGAACTCCACTCATGCAATAGAAGGTTGCTGACCAGCAGGAGGCTCTGGAAATCGCGATGAAGCTTGAAACCGCTCCTGTCGAAGATAATTCTGGTATTGCTCAAATCCAAGCGCAGTTGGCAGTGATGGCTCTGGAGCTTCGCGATATGAAGAAAGGAAAAATCGGTCGCGAATAGGTTTGGTGTACACAATGTCAGACAGAAGGTCATGCCAAGGAATAGTGTCCTGTGATAAGAAATTACCTGAATACTGGTGCGCCAAACCCATTTAACCCGCAAGTCCTATATTGTGACCTCTGCAGAACAACAGGTCGGCATCGACCTGAAGACTTCTATCTACTACAGAGGTATGGGCAAGTACCTAAGAACCCCTATTGTAAATTCTGTAAGTCCGTAGGACATAATGAAGATGAGTGTCGTAGTTATGACCTCATGAGAGAACGCACCTATGACACCTATCGGGTACAAAATGAGGGATAGAGCAATGATGGCTATGGTTACCGCGGTGGTGCATCAGGTAGAGGTGCTTTTGGAGGTCGTGGTCAAGGTGGTATGGCCGGAAGAGGAAGAGGCCAAGTTGTGTGTTACAACTGTAACCAGGCCGGGCATCTAGCGAGAGACTATCGAAACCCAACTACGACATGTCGGTATTGCCGAGCAGTAGATCATGTGAACGAGCAGTGCCCGCAGTTGATAGCTAAGATTCAAGAAAGAAACAGTGCCCCTACTTAGAATATTCAGATGATTTCCGTTGAGCAAAGACCTGCCCCAGCCATTAATGTTGTTACCAGGAGTGGAGCTACGATGGAAGTACAGAATAAGGAGAAACAGCCTGATGAGGCTTGGGTTCGTAAGGCCCCAGCGAAAGTCCCAGCATTTGATATCGAAAGAGGAAAAGAGACATTCATGGAAGCCAAGAGAGATTTTGCTGCTCCTAGCACATCAGTAGCACCTGCGCAACAACATCAACAACAGTCACAGCCGCAAGAAGCTTCGACAGATAAAGTAAGTACACTATCCTCCTTTTTACAGAGTTGTCTAAAGCTCTTAAGAAATCAAAATGCTTTAAGTGAGTTGTAGAAAGTTATTGCTTCCTGCAAACCTCAGTAAAGTTCTGGTCAGGCAAAAGCTGTTAATAGAATTAGGAGAACTGGCAGGGAAATGATATTGAATGCTCAGATAGGAGAGTATGATATGACTGATGTTATCTTGGACCTAGGATCAGAGGTAAATGTCTTAACTAAGCAAACCTGGGAACAAATGGGAAAACCTACCCTTGATTGGTCCCCTATACAGTTGAGATTATCCAATCAACAGAAGATTGTGCCCCTAGGAAGACTCCCTAGTGTATCAGTAGATATTGATGGAATCAGTACCTTAGTAGACTTTGAGGTAATTGAAATAATTGATGACAACAACCCCTATCCAGCACTACTAGGCATTGAATGGGCAATAGATAATGATGCAGTAATCAACCTGAAGAAGAGACAGATGACTTTCGAAGGGAAAGGACTGAGATTCATAGTCCCATTGGATCCTTCTCAAGGAGAGAGATACACAGAGCCAATAAGAGATGAAGACCAGGATGTTTTGGACCACATCTACAATATCACAGCAAAGGAAGAAGATTATGTTGATCCTACTGCCAAAGGTATCATGGATTGGCAGTGTGACAGCTCCTGCATGATGGATTCAGATGATGGGTTAGAAAACTGGCAGAACAGACTTTATGAGCTGCATGGACATAGATGAGCCAGAATTACCAAATCTATCAGATGGCTTGGTGCACAGGTAAGAGTCCTACCTATTTTTGATGACTTGTCAGACCCAGAACAGTTTATTGAACAATTCTCAGACCAGATACCAAATTCATAGAAAATGGAGACTCTGGATTCAGTATTCAGAGCCACAGCAGCCAGATTGTGGAATGGCCATAAGAAGAACATTCCTAGTTGGAAAGCTTGTCAGAAGTTCCTTCACCTAAGATTTATGGATCAGCCCCAGGAGGTGCAAAGCAGGTTTGATGGAAAGACTAGCCCTCAGGAACATTTGGCACAGTGCTACGAAGCGTGGCAGCATGTACCTTAAGAAGAATGGGTACATAGGTTTGTGCATACTCTGGAACCGATAGCAAAGAACTGGTACGCAGAGGCTGAGCTTCGCCAGGATACTGTAAGTTGGGATTGTCTTGTTGATAGTTTTGTGCTTACCTTTTCTACTAATGAAGTTTGTCGAGCTTTAGATGCAGCTATGAGGCTGATCCATACTAAGGTATTTGATGATCAAGAAGTAGTAGAATATCGGCCTAATTGGAAAGCACAAGAAGCTCATGCAGTCGAATATTATAACCTCGCAATTGACGAGGATGACGATCCGCGCAATATTGATATTCCTGAGTCAGAAGGACACTGCAACATACACGAACCAGCAGTTGAAGCACCTGAAGTGACTCAGCCCCTGAAGACGCGGACCGTAAACATTGGGTCAGAAGAAAACCCTAAGTATGCTACTAGTGGAGATTATTGGGATGACGAAATGGTGAGCAAAGTAACCCAACTTCTCCATGAATATTAGGACCTATCTCTGACAAGGTTCTCAACAATGAAAATAATTATTGAGGTGGTGGAAGACATTCTGTCGTGGGGTGAATTTCGAATCCAGGTGGAAGCTGGTATCAGGAAATGTCGAATGTCCTTATTTTGGCGCAGCCAGAGTCACTGCTTGTGCCAAAGAAGGAAAGATGTGTCAAAGCTTAAAATATGACCGTTAGAAGAAATCAAAATTGGCGGCGCTGGTACACTATCTGTATTTACTGCCTGTATTAATGTGATCTTGGAAAATCTACCGCCGTTTGGACAAGATCTCTGTCAGATTTGGTATCATCAATGCACAGTTATGACAGATGTCATGGATGGATTCTATAAGAAGACGCCCACACCCACGATGTTTTCATTCTGCAATTTCTTGAGTTTTACAATTGCATCCATGTCAGCTGATAGCGAGCTTCAGAAGTTAGTGAGAGAATTTGAACAGGAGGGTCTGCCGTACCTTTTCAGCCAGCCACCTGCGTCTATAACCCACAAAGAGACTCCCCTAGCACCGACCCAGCCAATGCAGACACGCTCTACCAGAAAAAAAATTTAAACGTGAAGTTCGTTCGAAGCGGAACGAAGACCGACACCAGTAATCAGGGAAAACACCGGAGGATCCCGAGATGAATCTGTCTAGCTCAGCAGAGGTCCCGTCTGAAGAAGAAGAGAAAATTGCACCACAGCGTCCACCGTATCTTTCGCCAGTTCAACCAGGATTTCAGCTCCCTCGACGGATGAAGAAGTTCACATTACGCACCGCTTCGCTGCCACCGGGTATGCAGCTGGTCAGGACAATGACAGGGAAAATAGACCGGCTCAAGTACACCGACCACGATACAAATGATCATGAGAAATTTCCATAGTTTGCACCTGGGACATACTTACACTCTGTTCGCTATCAGGAGACTGAATCGACATTAATAGAAGTAAAATAATGGGCTGCTGGCTTGGACAAAGCTGGTTTGTTGAAGATGCTCGATGTGCCCCACTTCGGACGCAGCACACAGGTAACCGTGGTGGTCAAACAATTATTGGCATTGGTACATGATGGGTACCTATGGATCAGAAACCAAAAAATCACTATCAATGGAGAACTCATTCACCAGATTACGGGCCTGCCGAAGGAAGGACCTAACCCTAGCATTGAGTTTTTGGGAAAGCATGAAGATGTGAAGTTAGCACATAGCATGAACGAATGCTTCGGGCTGATGAAAGGGAAGCGAGGGTATCAAACCTCGGCCATTCAGCATCACAACATTTACTTCCCAGCTGAACTCTTAGCCTGCAAATTGATGAGAAAGTGCAGACCATATGAAGTGCCTGCCCCGATTGTAAGTATTGCTGCGAACTGTGCGGAAGGCTACATTTATAACTGGGCAGCATACATCGCTAAGGAATTTCTTGAAGATGCCCACGACGCGCATGAAAAAGGTATACCCTTTCACTATTCATGGTTGATCGTACTTATTGCCCTGATCGGGTGGAAAGAGCCCACCGAGGCGCAGTTTATTGATGTACCTTCAAGCATGTCCGATGTAGTGAGGTACGCATCACTCTGGGTGTCGCAGGACAAAGCATCCCAGCAGATGACGAACACTGTGTTCACCTTTTACGCCATGAGTATCTCATATAAGATTGTCAAGACCCCGTGGCTCAGTAATGAGCTATTCTCTCAATATGATGGAGTGGCCAACTTTAGGGCCGACATGCACAATGTCTTTATCCAGAACCGCGCAGATCAGAAGAAGGCATGCTGAAAGTTGCCATATGTGGTGACCAAAGACAACATCCTCACGCTAATTCAGCAGTGGCCGGCTGAATGGCTGAAGGAAGAAGGAACAAAGCCCAGCATCCCAATCCCTCCGGTCACCAATGTGAGCGCTGGCCCTAGTCAGACGCAGCAATAAGATCCCCCAGAGGGCAGCGAAGAGAAAACTGAGTCACAGTAGAGTGAAACCGACTAGGGTGGAGATGGCGGAGACGAAGGAGAAGAAGAGGAGTCAGTCAAAACTATCTCAGACCCTAATCGGCCAGATAAGCGCAAGTCACCAAAGGCCGAAGAAGTGACCAAACTTCAGTCCCGTAAGAAAATGAAAGCGTCGAAAGATAAGAATATCGACGAAGAGCCTACCCTGACCAATGAAGAGCTTAATCAGGCTCTGTCGAAATCCACAGAAGTTCTCACCAAGAAATGGTCAGAGTTTGCAGACACGCATCTTGATGCCATCACCAGTGTAACAAAGCAAATCTCAGAGCTGAAGCAATTAGCAGAAAAATCAGCGACGGGTGCTGCAGCAAGTAGTGCCCTAGTACCTGGGCATCTAGACACAAGACAATGGCTGGTTAGAGAACACCGGGGACAAGTCTCAAGTTCCGCGCTCATCATAACCGACGCAGCATCTCGCGCGGAGATGAGCATGATAGTTGGAATAGATTACACTAAGATGTCCATGATGGAATTACATCTCTGTCAGTCAGCCATCACGAAGGAAATCCAAGCCCGAGACCACCACTCACAAATACTGTTGGAAAATACCAGGAAGCAGAACAATAGCCTCGCAGCACAGTTGGAGGAAGCGGAGCAGAGAAAGAGCGACGCAAAACATAAGTAGGTCACATTGGCACGAGTATTGGAGGAGTCATGTCGAAGTCTTCCTGACTTTGACATCCAGAATGAGGAAGAACCAGAGCAAAGAATCACCAAACTAAAATACTATGCACAGTAGTCTTGCAGTGAAATAGAGAAGCTCAAAGCAAAACATGAGGCTCAGATTTTGAAGATTCAACTCCGCATCACCCCGGAGAGCCCACCAGAGGTCAGGGAGCAACGCCGAGTAGACATTCAGGCTTCCATGGCAAAAATCTCGGATACCGTGAGCAGCGCAGCAAAGCTGCTAGAAGACAGTGTTGAGGCCTGGACCACCCTGCAGGAACATCCAAAAGTCGGATAGCTGCAAGAAACCATCAGGCAGCGACAGACAGAGTTGGATACAGTAAAAGCAGAAATTAAGACTCTGCCGCCTATGGAGAAAATGCTCAAGGTAAAGCGAAGCAATGAACTCCAGCAGGAAATTGATTCATGCAGAGCAAAAGCAACAGAAGTGGAAAATTCTATGCAGCCACTTATCAATGAAGCTTTCGAGTTGAGTACTGCTGTGGACACCCAACTCAAAGTTTTGAAGGAATATGATGCATTTGCGCAGAAAAAGGTCAGTGAAGCTTCAGCCGCAGTATTACAGGAGTTGGTCGAAAAGGAGCAAGCAGCCGACAATATCATACATGGTCTCAACAAGCAGTTCACTATCTTCGCTGACAAATTTCGTCTACCAGAAGAGTAGCAGAGTGTCCCGGGACAGGCCACTGGTGAGTCTTAGAGGCCTGTTGGGGCGCACACCTTAAAGGTCCCTAATTTTGGTAACTCCGTGGTTTTTGTGGAAGTTGTAAGCGGAGTTACGACTCAAAACAGTCTTAGGGGTGTCGAGGTTGAGTAAAAACCTTCTTTTTGTAATAAACCCATGGTTTAAGTACAGGGTTTAGGGTTCGGGGTGCCCATGGTTTAAGCCCATGGCTTTGTAATAAGTGCACTATAAATAAGCACTCTTGTAAAGAAGTCAGTTTAGGCTTTTGATGTAAGATGAATTGATGTGAAGCTAAGGCTTGTTTGTAAGAAGGTTAAGTCCCAGCTGTGTGCGTGGATGACCTCTGCAGCTGTGTGCGCAGAGGGTTTTGGGTTATTAAGGAAATATGTAGCTGTGTGCGTAGAGGCCTGCAGTTGTGTGCGCAGCTTTGAGGACTTGAAGGGATCTGCAGCTGAGTGCACAGATCAGAATTGTGGTTTTTGTAAAGAGTTGA
Source organism: Pseudotsuga menziesii (assembly GCA_001517045.1). Taxonomy (NCBI): domain Eukaryota; kingdom Viridiplantae; phylum Streptophyta; class Pinopsida; order Pinales; family Pinaceae; genus Pseudotsuga; species Pseudotsuga menziesii. The sequence continues at coordinate 857,915 of LPNX010197581.1, read as the reverse complement.
ATAAAACACAGTTCTGTGGACGTAACCCCTAAACTGGGGGTGAACCACGTTATATCGTGTGTTGTGGTTTTTGTTGTGTTGTTGTTATATTCTTTTATGCATTGATAAATATATAACTGATAAGTAAGATCACTGCTAAATAATAAACTTCGCTAGAATTCCCAGTAAAGGGTTAAGCAAGGCACTATTTGTTTATCTAACCGCGAAGCTAAATAAGTAACTATTAAAGCTCTGCATTTTATGATTATAATTGTTAGAAGCTAAAGGTACAGTAATATCCCTCTTCTGCTTGCAGAAACCTGATTCTGCGGCACCCCATAGCTGTTTCGGGTGAGACTGCAGCCTGTTCGCAAGTTGCTGCCGAAAGGGCCAACACTGTGGGTGTTTTGTTGGTGCGAAGTTAATGGTATAAAGCCCGGGTCTGCCTTATAACCCAACACTTGTTGGACAAGGTACTGAGCAACCTCTGTTTGTAGTTTTAGATTGATACATGGGACTTCTTCACCTTTGTTTATGTCAGTCTCATTGCTCAGACTCTTCATTCCAAAGTTGTTGGCTTGTTTACCTTTGTGAGCCTTCCTTTCAAGAGAGGTTGATATCCAACTTTAGGGAAACCTAGGGTTTGTTTGTGGGGTGTAGAGTAGTTGTCTATTTGTTTTTCTTACATTACTTGCTTGCATTAGTTGATAGGATGTTTTTTCTTTTGTATTTATAAAAGAAAAATGAAAAAAAAAACACATGTTTACTTTATATGCATGTAGATTAGTTTTTTAGTCTAGATTGCATGGCATATCATTGTTTTTGAAAAAATAAATAAAACGAAATTGTTCTTTTGTGGCTTTCAATTTTCTGTTTGAAAAAAGAAAGAGAATAGTTTTGGATTTTTGCATTTCATTTCTCTTTGATTAGTCATTTTGTTTCAATTTTGGATCAAAACACCACATAAGTTTCACGCCATTTACCCTCTGACTAAAAACAACCCTTAAAATAAACGATATAATTTAAAAATTAGTAGTAAGTTTTATTTTATAGGTTCATACACCAACTAGCTTCGGCTAGACTTGTGGGATAGGGAGTTTAAACTCCCCACAAGTGTTAAAATTCAGATGTAGTTGGCCAATCACTAGGTAAACCCTTTTCTACGTTGATTGTATCTGGGAAGCTCCTCTCAAATGGAAGTTAAGCATGAGGCCGCGTGGAGGCTTGGATTGAGGAGATAACCCTTCAATTCCTTGTCAAAGCGTAGACCAAGGTTTTTGCGCATCTGGGGATTCTGTCTTAGATAGGGTTTTGGGATTTGCTACCCTGCCCATGTGTACAAACCAGGCTTACGACTGGCCCCCCAGAGTGTCAATATAGTTAAGGTAGCCTTTAGTCTCTTTGACATCTAGGGTTCATATACAGGTACACCAGAAAGCTATTTCTGGTTGACCTTGGACGGGCTTGGAAGGTAACCCCAGTAGAAGGTGTGGGAGGGCAGTGGGTGATTCCTCTGCTTGTGCTTAAGAAGATCTATCGGGATGCCAAGTAACTGTCTATCAGCTTTCTTCTGGAAAGCATATCTTATACATGTTTTTCTGTTTGGCTTTAGGAATTTTTAGTGAGTGCTTTGTGGTTTGTCTGTGCTTAGTGTTCCTTTAGGTGTGTGCTTTGTAATTTTGGTTTCTTGTCAACCTCAGAATTTGTCTCTTAGTTTGAAAATATGTCTAACACCCCTTTGAACACCAACCAAGAGATCCCCATGCTAGGAACTCCTTGTACTATTCCTCTCACAGGGAATGTTGGTGCTCCCTTGATGGCCACCTTAAATCTACCTGGATTCACCCTAGGGCTATTGATGTAGTTTTTTTCCAATCCAACCATCCTAAATGCTCCTGATGCTTCTCAAGTAAGTTCCTTATATCAAGGGAATCAAAAAATTGCTTCCCCTTCACCTGTAGTTGATTCTCCTCCTCCTTCTACCTCATGCGGTGAAAGTACTGATACTAGTAACTGACAGTCTAAAAGGAGTAAAAGAAGGAGGATTAGGAAGAAGGCACATAATAAAGGGGGCACCCATTCAACCTCTACAGGTCAAGTTGAACTTCACCACCCAGCCTCTGAAATTCATGCTGGGGGCACCTATCCAACCTCTGTAGGTCATGTTGGATCTCAGCACTCAACCTCTGCAAGTCAAGTTTATCTTCACCATCCAGCCTCTGGTGTTCATGCTGGTGGGATCCTTCAAACCTTTCCAAGTCATGTCGGATCCAGTCTCTCAAATTCTGTAGTTCATGTTGAGGGCACCCGTTCAACCTCTGATGTTCAAGTTGAACCTCCCCATCCAACCTCTGCAAGTCATGTTGGATCCATCCACCCAACCTCTGAAGTTCATGCTGGGGGCACACACTCAACTGCTGCAAAGCATGTTGATCATAACCATTCAGCCTCTGTTGTTCATGCTAGTGGTGCCCATCCAACCTCTGCAAGTCATGTTGGACCCGGTCTCTCGGCCTCTACAAGTCATGCTGGGGGCAGTCTCTCAGCCTCTGTGGTTCATGCTGAAGACAATCTGTCATCCACTGCGAGTCATGTTGACACTGTTGAAAAAACTACCCGTTCAAAACACAAGCCCAAGTTTCCTTGTAAGCTTTGTGAGGGAGACCACCTTACTTATAAATGCCCTTCTATTGCAGAGGTGCGAAGAGTTTGGTTTCATGGTCATCCCGTTTTTTAACATTCTGAAGATTTTCAACAACCAACCTCTCTTAGTCAGGTTGGACCTAGTCACCCAACCTTTGTAGTTCATGCTGGGGGGAAAATATCAACCTCTGTAGGTCATGTTGAGAGAAAACAGTCAGCCACTGCTAGTCATGTTGACACCGTTGAGAAAACTGGTCGTTTGAAGTGCAAACTTAAGTTCCCTTGTAAGCTATCCAAGGGAAATCATCTTACTCACCAGTTCCCTGCTATCATAGAGGTGTGAAGAGTGTGATCTGAGACTCAAGAATTTCCTTCTCCTGAATAGCCTATAGTTTCTCAACAACCTACTCAACCTTTGGTTGATCAAGTGGTTGAACCAATCTCAGCTTTGGTCGATCCCACTCTTATTTCGGAGAGTGATCCTGATGTGATTGAATGAATGTCATCTTTGGTCAATCCCACTCTCCCTTTGGTCATTTGGTGCTTCCCCATAGCACATCTCTTCAACGGTATGTCTTCTATGAACTCCATGCTTCCCCATCAGCAAGGCACTCTAGGTTCCTTAAAACGTATGAGCGGGAATGACGTAACTTATTTTGGAAGGGAATGGATAGAGAAATTCAATAGATTGTGGTTGAATGTGATACCTTTCTACACCACAACGGTTAACTAACAATTCTTTTGGGGTTTCTCAAACCCCTTCCCATCCCTACATAGATTTGGAAAAATATTTCGATGGATTTCATTGAAGGTCTCCCTAAATATGGAGGGAAGACAGTGATCTTTGTTATGGTTGATTTCCTCTCCAAATATAGTAATTTTTTTTCCCTCTTCCATCCATATATTGCATCCTCAGTCACACAAATTTTCATGGACCAAATATTTTGTCTTCATGGAAACCCTTCTTCCATTGTCTCATATCGCGATGCAACTTTCACAAGTCATTTTTTGGAATAACTTTTTCGCCACACTGGAACCAAAATGAATATAATTTTAGGGTATCACCCACAAATAGATGGTCAAGCTAAATTTATCAACAAGTGTTTGGAAACTTATCTTTGTTGTCACCTCTAAACAACAACATTAGTGGGAAAAGTGGCTCCCTCTCATTGAATGGTGGTACAATACCTCCTACTACACTGCATCTAAAATGACTCCATATGAAGCAATATATGGTTAAGCACCACTAGTGTTCCTTCCATACATCCCCAACAGTTCACCAGTTCAAGCACTTAACATGGTTCTCTGAAACCGAGATAAGATTCTTCACATTTTCTAGGACAAAATTCACATGGAAATAAACCGAATGAAACAACAAGCTAATCAAAACCACTCTCAACGCACTTTTCAAGTCAATGATATGGTTTTTCTTTTTCTACATTCGTACAATAAATCCTCCCTGTTATCCCAAAAAATCCCACAATGAGCTCTCATGACCTACACCACCTAAAAACATCTACATACGACCCTCATTTGACCCCATTTGACCCCCACACCCTCAACAAGGAAAAGGGATTAAAACCCCTAAAAAGAGCCAAAATAGCTCTCATAGGGGCTAAAGCCTCCAAAAAGGGGCTAAAACCCCTCAAAGGAGCTTAAAACCCACAAAAGAGCTAAATATTGAGCGAAAGGGGCTAAAGCCCTAACCAAGGGCTTAAAACCCTAAAAATCTTGAGAAAAAGTATAAATAGAAGGGTGGGGGTCACTCTCAAATCACTCCTTCACTCCCTATCGGTATGCTACCCATGTGAGTGCCTTGAGACCATTTGCCTTTCAAGCCATTCACCCTCCCTCTCCTCCATTCCTCCATTGAGCCATAGCTCCCCATTCCTAAGAGAGGTGCTCTCCCAAGCTAGGGCATGGTGGCCCATTCCAACTAGAAGGTATACTTGTATTTCAATGTTTTTGCTTTGGTAGATTGTAGTTTTCTAACAATATTTGTTTGCAGGTTTATTGCTTAACATTTTCTTGTAGGTTTCCATTGATTGCTTGCAGGTCTTTTGGTTTTCTAACAGTAGTATGCAGAGTTGTGGAGTCTAGCCCCAACCTTGTGTGTAGAGGGGTTCCATTTCATTTTCTATTCTTCCATTCTCATAGGAACCCTACCCTTCCATCCTATACACGGAAGGGAGCTATTCCTTCCTGTAGCAAGGGCGAAATCCCTACTACAGATTTGGCGACCATACTAGGTCAATCCCACAGGATCCCTGGGTTTTATTTTTGCATTTTAGTTTTATTTTCCCTAGTTTAGTTTTCTTTCAAATATAGATTAGATCTATCTTTTCCTGCATTTTTAGTTACTGTCGAGCCTCCTCATGACCAAACCGAGCCCATTTGGTCATAGTACAAGTTACTGTCGACCGGATCTGGCTCAGGTTCAAGAAATTTTCATCTTTCAAAGCAGGTCGCTCTTATCGAGATGAAAGGTGTGACCAAGTCGCTCATTCAGGCCCGAAAGGTGCTACCAGGTTGCTCATTCAAGCCCGAAAGGTGCGACTTCATCACAGAAGCCAGATAGCTTCGGTCTACAGTTTCTGAGTGACCCCCTCACTTGTTTTGGGGAAAATTTTCTGACCCCCTCGCCACATTTGCCCCGAAAAGAGCGATCTGTCTCTCAGATTCGGATTTTTAAAGATTAGGGACTGTCAGTGCAAGTCAACCGCCTCTGTCCATCAAATCTGTGTCTATTTCCTTTCAGTACCTGTTTGTTTTATTATAGCATGTGTAAATCAATGTTAAATTAAATGGTCAATTGATTAATGAATCTGTCTAAAGCTTGAATCAAAAAATCACTGTAGGTTTCAATTATTAAGTTGAAATTAACATCTTTCCTAGCCCTTCCTCCTCTACCCAGTCATCACCCTTTGGGGTATTCTAGGATAAGATGAAGGGTGAAGCTCGTATAGTAATAGGTACTTCACCTGTCATTTTTCTAAACCACTAAAAATGGGTGACCTTGAAGGTAGAGGAGGTGGAGACCGATGGGGCTTTCATGGCGTTCGCATCCTCCCCATTGACCAACCTTGAATCTGGACGGAGAACTAAGGATCTACGAATGGGCTTAGTCCCATTGTGTTGAAAGTCCAACACCCTTTCCTAGTTGAAGAGAAATATAGGTGTAAGGCAGTCACCTAGTCAGGTTTAAGTTCAAATTCAGGTATGGCATGCATTCAAGTTCTTGTGTACAATTTACTGCTATGTTAAACAATCTATTCACATTATAAGTTATACAATACAATCTCTGTGAACTATTCATAAACCATATAAGCAGTCACTAAATGTAACAGAAATATAAACGACATACACATAAACCATACCACATAAAACAACTCTCCTATGTATACTTTTATCCTTTTTTGGGCACAGGAGACTACCAATGAAAAAGAGCCCCCACTGGAGTCTTATTCATGCTTTCAGACTCTCTCAAATTGAAAGCACCATTGAGCATTTACTTTCTCGGGCTCGCCAAAAATCCACAAGATCGTACCACAACGGTGTCTTTAGACACCACCCCACAGATAACAGTTTGGAAGCATTCCCACTTTGGGTCGCCTTTGTTCAGAGTACTCTACAATGTGTCTTCCTTGGATCCCATTAATATCAAAAGTGTCTAACTCCTCCAACTATTTCCCATCTGCAGTGACATTCTCGGTATTACAGCTATGATCCCTTTCCCATGACTCAGTTTCATTTGCTGCCTGGTTCTCCCTACCGTCATACTCTGAAAAAAGGAATTTTGAGTCCACTACACTCCCTCTACCCCTATTCAACTCCTTCCCTTCCCCCCCCATTCAGTGGGTCAGTCCTTAGATTGCCTCACATATTTCGGTTATCTCCCTCGTGCTTATGGTTAAGGAAACACCATTTCCTTGACCAGCGGCAGGTATCCCTCTGTCGACGACAACACATGTATTCCAGAGGATAGACCCAGATCTCCCTGTATCCTGGTTTCATTAATATTATTGATGAGTTCCTTCGACCACTTGAGAGGAGTCCTTAGTGCCTCTCGGGATGGTTGTTTCTCACGTGCTCGACTCCAACTACATCATCGCACCGTTGAGATTCATACAGGGTATTGGTCCGTGCAGTATTTGGTCGAAGACCCCGGATGTCACCTGACTCTAGCACATTGATGAGTCTATTTGAGGGATCCCAACAGGTTCATGTCCCTTGTGATTTTCGGGTTGCGTTGGAAACATTGTTCAGAAGCCCCAGCAATTCTTCTATATAGATTTATGATTGATGCCGCATATTTGTACCACAGAGACTCCGACTCTCCGTCAATGAGTCCCTACATCTATGTACTGTTCCATATCCAGTAGGACATCAGTCGTGAAAATATAGCATTCCATGAGAATTCCATGGGTCCAATGTAACAGTCCTTCAGATCAATATTGTATTCAGCCTCTCATTGAGGCAACCATTATTGTAACAATAGTTGTACATGATCGGCCCTTGTATTATAGAGCTTAGATCACATTATTCTTTTGACGTCGTTACGAGCATGGGGATGCCCGCCTCGTCCATATACATGTCACACATTATTTGTATCTCACCCATTGATAGGAACCATATTAATACAAAAACCAAAATCCACCATGCCCTAGCCCAGGAAGCACCACCTCTCCCCAAGAAAATCCTATGATGCCTGTTGGTTATACGATGAGCTCATTCCCTCACACATCAGGGGGAAATCTGTTATCCCAAAAAATCCCACAATGAGCTCTATATGACCTACACCACCTAAATACATCTACATACGACCCTAATTTGACCCCATTTGACCCCCACACCCTCAAGAAGGCTTAAAAATATGAAAAATGGCTTAAAAACACCTAAAAAGAGCCAAAATAGCTCTCATAGGGGCTAAATCCTCCAAAAAGGGGATAAAACCCCTCAAAGGAGACTAAAACCCCCAAAAGAGCTAAAGATTGAGCGAAAGGGGCTAAAATCCCCAACCAGGGGCTTAAAACCCTAAAAATCTTGAGAAAAAAGTATAAATAGAAGGGTGGGGGTCACTCTCAAATCACTCCTTCACTCCCTATCATTATGTTGCCCATGTGAGTGCCTTGAGACCATTTTCCTCTCAAGCCATTCACCCTCCCTCTCCTCTATTCCTCCATTGAGCCATAGCTCCCCATTCCTAAGAGAGGTGCTCTCCCAAGCTAGGGCATGGTGGCCCATTCTAACCAGAAGGTATACTTGTCTTTCCATGTTTTTTCTTTGGTAGATTGTAGTTTTCTAACAGTATTTGTTTGCAGGTTTATTGCTTAACATTTTCTTGCAGGTTTCCATTGATTGCTTGCAGGTCTTTTGGTTTTCTAACAGTTTTATGTAGGGTTGTGGATTCTAGCCCTAACCTTGTGTGCAAAGGGGTTCCATTTCATTTTATGTTTATTTATTTATGTTCTTCCATTCTCATAGGAACCCTACCCTTCCGTCCTATAGACGAACGGGAGCCGTTCCTACCTGTAGCAAGGGAGAAAGCCCTACTACACTCCCTGAAAATCAAAGTGTGTCATAAGATAGATCCAAATTTATATGGGCCATATAAGGTTCTTAGAATATCAGGTCGATTGCTTATAAATTGGAACTTCCTCCTTCTTCTCGCATTCACCCAGTATTTCATGTCTCTTATCTTAAGAAAGTTATTGGCACCAACATCAAGGAACAAACAGTTTTACCAGAAATGGATAATGATGAATACATCATTTTGGATCTGAAGGCCATCTTCAATAGGCGCATTCGTTAGCTTCTCTCTCGATCCATTATAGAGGTATTAATTCAGTGGCATGGCATGTAATGAGAGGATGCTAAATTGTAACCACTCCTTCAAATTCAGCAACAATTTCGACATCTAAGCTTTGAGGACAAATATTTTCTAAGAGGGAGGGGATGTTAGGAACATGTGTCAACCCTTCTCTTTACTTTGTTAGTATATTGTTGTTGGTCACATATTCGTTTTAAGTTGTCACGTGAGTATATAGTATTCTCCCACATCCATGGGGAGTAATAGTTGTCTAGATTAGACTTACTATATAAGTACGTGTTTATCCCACATTCATGGGGAGTTACAATAGTTGTTTAGATTAGGCAGTATATAAGAATGTGTTGAGGCCAATGAAGACATCCATGAGTTATTGTATTGATATTGATCAAAGGAGTTTTCCCCTTCGAAGTGGAATGCGATCAATAAATTCCTTATGTGTTTTGTTATTTCTGTTATATCGTGGATTTTCATTTTTTATTGTTGGATGTTTCTTTGAATGAGATAGCTATTAAGAGTGGTGGCAATGTGGATATGAAACATGGTAGTTGTCAAATACACACCATGTAGGATTATACGAAGTCATGAAGGTTACGAAATTGAATGATGATTGTTGCTTGACCTGTAATGAAGGTGCACAATTCAACATGATGAAGGTTTGTGGGAATTCAAATCACAGGATAATGGAGGTTGTTCCTATAGGGATTTGTTTGTATTTTCTCAGGCTACGTCTAAGGGATAGATCTAGTTCCAGTCCTCTCAGACTAGGGACTCCTCAACATTGCATCCAGGTGCACAATTTGGGAGACATAAAGGAATTGGTATTGTATGGACCATGTCAATCAAATCCATCTCGACAAGAAAGGGTTCTATGAAACTATGTATTTGGGTTGTGATTTTAGCCATGTTAGGAAAGGATTCACAACCTCCACATTGAGGTAAAGAAAGGAAAATCTATGTTCCATGAAAAAAACAAGGGAAGTCGAAGGTTTATTAGGTGAGGTTGATCATAAATGGAAACTGCACTCCAATAGTAGGAGTCCAAAAAACTCACCAACACCCAATAGGAATCCTTTGCAACAACCAACAAGTACTTTCTTAAACATTATGAGGTTGTTAAAGCATAGATGAATGAACTAGAAAAAACCCATTGCAAGAATGGGGATGACTCCTATTAAGAAAGAAAATATGGAAGCATTACAATATATTATTAATATTGGATTCTTCATAAGAAGGGACACCAAAGTTTCAGAATGACTAATATTTACTTAGTTAAATCCATACTTATGCAATTAGTGGAGGAAAGGGACACTCAATAACATTTCAACATCATGTAGAAAGTTGGCTTCATGGAAGCCAAATATGATGCTCTTATCAAGGTCTATTGAGATTTGAAATCCAAACATAGTGGAGGAAGAGAACGAAGAAAAAGGGAAAGAGCCCAACAAGTACTCTATTAAGGGTAATCAACATGATTTTCAACTTGAATTTATCATTCTCAACTCTAACTCAAAGAATTTGCATTAATTTAGTTTTTCTACCATGCATATTCTTCTAGAGTTTGTTCTTTCCATTTATAAAGTTTGTAAGTTATAGGGACCTCATTAGATGCTCTAGCTCAATATTATGAAGTCACAAGGTTACTATTAAATATTAAAACTCATAACTATTTTTTGAAACAATACTTTTTATATTTTAATATTAAAACTCATAACTATTTTTTGAAACAATACTTTGTGTATTTTTGTATTTTAACTTAATAGAAGGCATTCAATGTGTTTTGATAATGATTATATATTCTCCGAATAGCTTAACATACTTCTTCAAGGAGGACTTTCAAATTTGCAATGATGTAATTTATTATGTCCCCGATGGGGGACAATATAGTTTTTGCCAAGGCCCTATTAATTTGGGTTTATAGCCTATCAATAGGATATAATTTTTTTTCTCTATAGTATGAGTTGAGCCAAAAATGTGTATTTGTAAAATACAACAATATAAAATAGGTGTGTAAATTTGTTATTGGCTTGTAGGAACTAACGTCATCCTAATTTTTTGGTGCCCACGACGAGGCAGCGGGCTGACGTCAAGGCCTACCCACAGGTCTTTGTATTATTAATGGTTTGCTAATCCTTATGGTATTCCATCAATTCTAATTGGATTTGATTTGCAAGTCATTTTAGTCATACTACTGATAAAAATAAAGAAGGAAAGTGTTTAGGGTGAAATCTGATAATAGTTCTGGAGGACAAGCCACAATAAACACAAGATCCATAGTAAGAAATGGGCTAGGTATTAAAAAATGCCACCAAGAAGGATGTCAACCCACAATTACTTCCACGAGACCCATGAACAAAAAAATAGCAAGGTAGGTGGAAATAAATCACAATTTTGGAAACCCGACAGAAGGAAGGAACTATAGAAACAAATTCCATTGGAAGAGGTATCAGAACACTCACATTGAAGGATTATAAGCCATGAAGCCCAAAATACCGATAAAATTCTTCAAATTCCAGTGCAATGGATGACTTTGAAAAGCAACGGAAGCAATGGTTTGCACCTAGTGGTGAAGGCATACATTTCAACAGATGAGGGTCAGAGCCAAAACGAGGCTTTGATACCATTACCATGCATTCTACATCCATGACTTGTTGTGTTTACTCCGTAGGGTCCTCTGATCCCCTGGTATTTCAGTCAAGGATTACCTTCACATTATCGGTACTTTAATACTAAAGAGGGGGAATACTAAATATCGATGGGCACGCTGCTTATTCCTTTTCTTCCTGAAATATGGAGGGAAGGAATTAATCTTATTTATGACGTTCCAACCTTGAACCCCATGAACTAAATATTTGTTTAACCACAATGACAAGGACAATTGAACCCCCCAAAACCCCAACATGGCCTGCCTCCACACTGGTGGGAAAATGCTCAGCACACATTTTGCATCGCCCTTTGCGAGTGTTTTTATGCCCACGATTATCACACATGCCTTTGGTCCAGATGGATTCAACTTCGGTATTTTTCCATCCAGACGATACAAAAATACATTTCAATATTCTACAAGATCTAGGTGTAGGTCTGCATTTCTGATTTTCCCATACCATACGACAAAACCAAGAACTATCCTACAGCACTTACAACTTCGAGGTATGGCATGAACAAGAAGGCACTGTTCAAGGTTTGTTTCACGATGGAATTGCTCCACCATCAAAGTATTTTAAAGATGAATTTGTTATACATCAAGTTGAGTAGTTTGCAGAGGTAAATATATATCCAGGTAAATCATAGATTTTGCTTGAAGGTGTTCAGAATAACCCTACCTTTACCATATGTTGGTCAGCGCTCTGGACCCACATGAATATAGCAGATCAATTGTTTATATGTTTTAATAATAATAGTTTGTTGCAAATTGGATTACATAAAATAAATATTACAATTCTTATAAATGGAGATGTGAGTGCTCTATTTCAAGCTTACCATTTCCCACAATATTGAAAAAAGAATGTGAGGAGCCACGAGTGACTCCTCCCTAACCCTTTTCTCTGACTATCGCACCCCCGAATCTTCGTGTTTCTCATGTATTCGTTGACGTTGCTTGTGTTTGCATTGAGACCACCGTAATTGGTCATATAGTCATGGCTACAGCAAGATCCAATACATATGTACTAACATGCCCAAGGTAAGATGGTTAAATGCAACACCACTTTTGTCTGCATAGATATGTTACATGGTTTAACTTTAAATCCTTTATTTGAGGTTTTTTTCTTTGACGAGTTTCGACATCCAAGGATAAGATTAATAGGTAGGGGGTAAAGGGATGCCCCTGCTTGATCTTTGAAGATGGATGTTATTTTACACTTGCTTGTTAATGCAGACACTAGCAGAATCATTCAAAAAATCCCTATAAAATAGGCTCCCTCTCTTCGCCTATCGAAGGTTGGTTGGCATATGAGGTGTAATTCAATTATTAATATGCATTGATCTCCAATTTCATGTCATCTTACATTATGATATCAACAACACTCAGAGAGTACAATAAAACTCAGTCAACAAACACTTAAAACCTAAATAGTATAATTTCAATCTTTTACTCTCCAACAAGACATGGATCTGAAGGAGATTGGTGCCTTCTACAACATTCTCCATGATATTTTGATTGAAAAATATATGCATGTTCCATACATATAACAACAATTACTAACTTGCCTTAATCCTCAATGCACTCTTATAAACTCAAACAATTTATGGGAAATTTAATCCTTAACATTCTTAATTGTAGTCCTTAATTTATAGTCCATGGATGTAATTTATACAATCCCTTTAATGATCTTAAAAAAAATTAAATTATCTTGTAGATATTTGATAGTGGATTTAATGTTGGTTTGAATTTCTATATGTTTAGTTTCAATTTGAGAGTTTAATTGTCGCAAGTTGTTCATAATTGACATTGCCAATACAGTTTTCTCTAGCAATTAAAAATGGAACAACTCAGTAACATGGAAAACAGATACACGCCTCCCACTACATGAATTCATGTGGAACAATTCTCAATTTTTATTTTTCGTTTGTATCAACGATCGTAATAAATTGTTGGAGCTAAAGAAAAAACTAGAATTAGGAGAATATATGTACAACACCTAAGGGGTTCTTAATACACTAAAGGTGTTTAATACCTCACCCTGCCCACCAGAGTGATACATGTTTTATCGAGACACTATTAAGGTTCCCCTACAATCAGAGAAAGGATTGAGTGCAATAATGCTTTATAAGAGAGATGTGGGCCCAACCCGCATGTAGTCAATGGCATTTGTGCAGATAGTCCTCTCGAACGAAATGATATATCTAAAACACCGAAATGATGGTTATAATAGAGCAACAAGAATATTACGAATAGAATACTAGATTGATTCTGTTGCGAGGCCAAAAGTAACTTTGGCTTCCACTAGATGGTAAGAGGCACTCTTCTGGTATTTCATTCGGGACACATTTTTCGTTAGCATCCCAAACCAAAGAATCCTGCTTATAATTTTTCCTTGTGGAATCCATTATTAAGGATACTATATAAATAGTTTGCATTTCCATCCATTCACTAGACCAAGTTGATTTTCACTCTTTCAAGTTATATACCACCATCTATGGACTGAACCTTCCTTTTTGGAGGATGTATGGAAACAATCTTATCGAACAATATATTGTACTCTGTAGGATACCATATATCTTCAACAACATACATTGTACATAATATTCTAGTTATAGAGTATGTTGAACCTTTAAATAATGAACATGTTATCATATATTTTCAACCTTTAAATAATCTTATTAATGAACTAAAAGATACAAGAAGCTAGCATGGTGAACGAAGGGTTGGGGTGTTGTTAACCACCTCCTTCAAAACTCTATGATGTGAATTGATGGTTATATGACATAATTTACTATGCCTTAATAGCTAATATAGGTAAAACTTGATAAGGTGTATAAAATCTCGCAAAGACAAGCTATCAATAAAACCCTGACTACAATTTATGGAGGGAAGATAAGTCTTTGACTGGAAATGGGAAATAATCCTTATGATTCCATGGAAACTAATCATGAATAAGGCCTAATAAAGTTGGTATTCAATGTATGTTTTCTTTAATCCAAGTAGCTACTATTAAAGATATAAGCACACCATTAAGCCAAAGAAAGTTTCTATTCACATGTTTTTTTTAATCCAAGTAGCTATTAGCAAATACATAAGAACGCAATTACTTTTGTTATTCTTATTTAGAGATTATGAAATAAGACCCTGTTAACACTTGGTTCCAGTTCCAAGATAATTGGAAATAATATGCTATCACTACGTACTGTTTCCTTTGTAGTTCATGCTTTCTAACTACAAAAGGAATCCCTAGATGACTTTAGGAATCACACCATGATGCAATAGACAATTAATAACCCTCAAACCTATAGATTTTTCCCTGAAATAAATCTATACACAAATTTAAAATAGTAAACAATTCAAGGACTAGAAAAATGTATAGAAAACGAAGTGATAATTATCTATGAATAAAGGAATACATTTAATTCAATTAGTCTATGAAAAATGTGCTAATAAAACAACAAATCAAGAATTTACGACAAGTTATAACATCAATATTTAAAGGTTGAAAATGGCATGGAAACCACTGCAGAAAATAAATATGAAGTCGGGCATGCAACCCACTGCAACTGTAATGACAAAAACACACATCGCTAAATGAAAAAATAACAAACCGTCATGGATTTGGAATCTTGGTGCTTGTAGAAGTCCTATTTTGTTTCGAGATACATCATGATATTATTAAAAACCAATATGTTCATGTTTAGTTAATCAAAACCACAATATGTTCATGTTCAGTTAATCAAAATCAATGATGTTATTTTTATTTTTTTTGCATAGGAGCATCTACCTATCATGGGTAGATTTATTTTTATATTTTTCTAGGTAGGTCTCCCTTTTGTCAACTGCATTCTGGATAGCCTACCTGGTCCAGACTTTGCTCATCATCTTTACCAACAAAAGCACCATTGGGAGTTGCTAATTTTAAATCCATATATAAAGAGTTAGACTAGGAACAAGAGTTCTAAAACTAGCCTACTTTTTTCCTTTTTTTATTTTAATAATAATATAATATCGTGATGACGAAGGATCTCGTTACATATTTACCCACGGTCTAGGTGAAAAATCAACTTGTTATCAGTGCTTTTATCCTCTTAGCAATGTGGCACTGTTCCAGGATTCTGATTTTTTTGGTGAATGGTAACGATTTCGATGGCATGATGTATTGATAGCATGTACCTTTTCTTCGTGGCAATTTAGGGAAGGTTTTACTTACAACAACCAAGTGTCAAAGACTAATCTCATCAAAATTTACAATTTGGTCATACAATAATGAGATTGCCATCCATAAGGAACTTCTATGTATTAGATTCTGCAAATGTTAACACGTTACCTCAACTAATGGAATGGTGAGATTTGTTTGGCATGTACCTCTTCACATTATCATCCATGGAATTCTAACAAAATTATGATGGTAAAGCTAAGCGTAAAGGTACATAGATAAACTGATCAATAAATGGCTTGACCTCACCATGACCAAAAGACCAAAACATGAATATAAAACAATCTTTTAATGTTGATACGATATTAGTGCAATTGTGTAATCTCACGAGATCTCCACACAAGTGCACATTCATATTCATCTTATTTTATTCTAGCATAAAAACCTTATTTATAGGGAGTTCATATCTCCACTAGATTTATATTATATAGGGAATTCATATCTTATTCATAAAATAAGATCTAGTGGAGATCTTATTTACATAGATACTCAATATGAAATTCTACATATACTCAATATGAAATTCTAACTACGTATGTTGCATCATTTCTCTTGCACACAAGGTTGGAATTCCATTTCATCTAGACCCTTCAAACTAGTTTTTTTTTACTTTTTTAGATTTTATCTCACGAGTCACATAACATTTTATTAAAAGAGTTACCTTTCAACTATAAAGGTAGAATTCTTTGATAAATAAAAATTTTATTGAAGAATTTAAGCAATGAAAAAATTAGTTTTTATTATATACTTAACAAAATTCTAAAAAAATTAGAATTCTTTGATAAATAAATTTTTATTGAAGAATTTAAGCAATGAAGAAATTAGTTTTTATTATATACTTAACAAAATTCTAAAAAAATTAGTAACAGCTTATAGAAATAAGTTTTAGAAAATTGTTTACAAGGTCCAACTTCTCCCAAAATATTTAATACCCACGGACACGCAAAATGTCCTCAAATTCCAACAATGCTTCAACCGCGGGTAGCAATGTAGGAGACATTGCCACCTCACCGCTCTGGTTATTTTTATACATTAATAAAACATATAATATATATATAACACTAAAATATAATCTTTTATCATTAATAAACTAAAATTAAAATGCTTATCATTAATTAAAAAGATAAGAGATAAGACATTAAATTTATGAAAAGATGTAAATTATAAATCTGAAAAACTAAAGGCAAACTAAATTCTATAATTATATATGAAAATAACAATGAAATATTTCTCTAGGCATGAAAATAATAGATTTATCTCTCGTAAAAATTACTTCAAACTTACAAATTTTAGAATTAATTTGAATTACGAAAATTTTGCCTATATAACTCAAGGCATCAATTATCATTGATATTGAGATATCAATATCATTTATCTCAAAAAAATAACAATTAATTTACTGGTTTAGTTAAAATTTACTAATGTAAAATATAAAATGTTACTTATTAAAACTTAATACATATTATCAGCCTTTACATGGCCCAAACCGAGATTCATACAAAATTATTTCCTACTTGCAGAGACTAAATGTAAAGAGAAGCGATTGAATTCCAGCAAAATGTTAACTGTACATTCATTTGGATGAAGAAGTGAAAGCTTTGCTAGCCTTTTTGAGCTTCAAAGCCTTCAAAGCAGATGCTGATAACGTTCCATTCGATGTAGGATTGATAGCTTTTCGAACCTTAGTGACGTTCCACGCAGTTCCCATCACATGCCCAGCAACCGCAAATGTGTCATGTGTCACCTCTCCTGCTTCCTCCCCAAACCTGCATTCAAATAACCAACACCCACAAATTTATAATATTCGCATTACAATGAACAGTTAACCAAGAATCCAAAATATGCAATACCTGTTTGCAACAATTTCAACTGTAGCCTCAGAAGCAGCTGACAGAGCATCCCTCGCTACTACTTCTGCAGCTTCTAAAACTTTATCTGAAATTTAAGAATGGAAACCATATTTAGCATATACCCACAATTTACAATATTTACTTAAAAAGATTTCAAGACACTGGGAGAGAGACTGCCATACTAAAAGCATCCAGAGAAGCAAGAAGAACATCTCCAGGCAGCATGCGGAAGAACTTATGGCCAGCCTTAGATCCCACCACTGGACCAGTCACGGCACCGCTTACTGTGACAACCCCAGCCAGCACATTCTCGCTCAGTTTCTCTGTCATCCTTGACAGCTTTTTCACCCTACATACATAATATATACACAAAATTCAATATCTTGCTTTAGGTTTTGGATCCAGAAGGGCTGAGCCAGATGCTAGAGCTAAAAGCCTGAATCAAACAGAAACCAGAGACAAAAAATAAAAAAAGAATATTAGTTATCATGCCACTCACCTTCGAATGTTTCTCTTGGTTTGGGGACTGATCTTTGCATGAGTACTCGTTTTCTTTTGATGATCAGCTGCTGCGGCCATTTTGCTCTCGGCTTTTGTCCCTCGGCTTCTTACAGATTCTCCGCCTTTCTGCACCTGAGAAGCATAAGCATTGTTGCAGAGAAATAAGCCCTTAATGATCTGCCCCGAACCCGCAGCAATGGCCTTAGCCACCACACTGTTATAGTCTTCAACCCTTGGCGCCAAAGCAGTCCAGTACTCCGCCTCTGGGTTTTCACCCTTCACGAATCGTGTGGATTTCGACGCACCGCCTGTAGATTTCGCTGGCAACGACAGACACGCGTGTTGCTGAAGGAAAGTGTCCAACAAATCCAAACCCTCTTCGTCTGCAAACGTTACTCCATAATTCAGCATCTCATAGCTATCTTTATCTGCGGCCTCTTCGTCCGGCGGAGGGCGGATGGAGAAGAGGTAGTGGCGAGAGTCGAGTTTAAGGGTGGGTTCGTCTTTGGTTAGAGGCCAACGCAGATCTTCCCCAGCTTTCACGAACAGGGCGATTCCTGTATTTCCCTGAACAAGTCGAACGATGGAAAATTCGCCACTTCCCAACTGCGCGCTGTCTCTAACTTCTTCTCCGGCCTCCACCAAGTTCACCACTGCTCCTCCTGGAATTCTCACCAGCGTTTCTTCAGTAGAATCCCCTCCATCCCCCTCATCATCATCTTGATTTTGCTGCTCTGCTTCGGTTGCAGAAAAATTAGAAAATTGCTGCTGCAGCTTACTGTTCTCAGCATCTTCATCATCCACAGGAGTATGAGGAATTTCAGTTGACTTGTTTCTGCCCTTCTTTTTATTAAAACTGAAGGGGTTCTTGGCCACCCACTGCATCTTTTGAAATCTGGTTTTTGGCGCTTGTGGGAATGGCTGAATCTATTCTACTTCTGGTTCAGACTTGGATTAAAAGACCAACAGAAATCCTCACCGCCTGGTTCTATTGTTATCTGTGCACGACCCTATCTCTTTTCTTTCTATCTAATTTGTCGGCGCAAGTTGCAACAATAGAGCGATCGCCGCTTGCTTTAATTCATTGAAGAGGAGGTGCTCATGATTCGCATTAAAAATATAAAGCCAAATATTCTTTGTTACATTCATGATTGAATGGACATTGGAATGAAATAAAGTTTCGATCAACTGGAAGAGCATTTAATACCGCGAAAAATATTCTACACGTTATAGATCATTACCGTCGCATTTAATGCTTTATAGTATGTAATATATTTTTCGCCATTTAATACAAGTGTGGAGCTGCATGGTTGTATTTAAATAATTGTATTAAATGTATTGTAATTAGGTGTTTAGTAATTGGTAATGAGTATTAGAAAATATAAGGTGTTTAGTAATTGATGTTTAGTAATTAGGTGTTTAATTTAGTAATATGTTTGTGTTTAATATAAGGTTGTTTTTTAATATGAGGTTTGTGCCTAAAAAACATTTGAAATAAGAAGCTGTAAATGGAAAATTATAAATTCAATATTTTTTAAGTTTTAAAAAATTTATATTTAATATTTAATAATTTAGTAAGTTGTTAAACTTTTAACATTATTTTAAGTTATTTTTATGTTTACCATAAATATAATTCAAATATTAAAAAAATTTGAAAAATAATAAATCTATTTTTATAATAAAAATAAACTTTCAACATTAATTCAATTAATGCAATAAATAATAAATAGAATTATAAAATTAATTATAATAATAATAAAATTATAAAATTAAAAATATAATTTAAATAAATAATCACACAAACTAAAATTATAAATAACCAATAGCTCACTCCTAAATTATAAAATTGATATAATCATTTAATAATAATAAAATATTTCATATGCCAAATTTAATTTTCGCCCTCAGGGATTCCACTCAACCATGCCCTCCCTTATCCTAAGATACATAAAAAGGTATCTATATGTCAAGTCAAAATCCTTACCTTTATTTGATACTACCGTACGCTTTTCTATTGGACTTTGCTAATCTCATTGAGAGCTTCCGCTCATGACGATGACGATGACGTAGAGCATACAATAAAGGTTTGTGGGCAATGTAATACTGGCAATTTTTTTTACGGTGAAAAGAAAGTTGTAAGACTACCTTTTTATGAAAATTTTCACTGAAGATAATGTTGGGATTAAAGAAATACTAAGCCGTTTTTTTTAATGAAATAATGTTTACATTAATATTTATTTGGAAAAAATAAAGAGAAAATAATATAAGAGAAAATTTATATAAATATATCAAAACATAGTAATTATAAAGTTATCCTATATAAATTTATTTTAAACTTGGGTTTATCAAGTATTGAAAAATCTAATTTTTTGAGGTATATATTTTTATATCATTTAGATCTCTCTTGGTACTTGATAGTTTTGGGTTTAAAATGGATCTATGCTAGTTTTTATATATATATTTTAATTAAGTGGATATGTAATTTATATTTTTCATTTTTATATTTTTTTATTTATGTTGGTTAACATAACATGACTAAAGTGACAAGATCTCCTCTATATTAAATTGAAAAGGTGCTCCTCTCCTCAACCATTTGAAGATGTAAGTGATGATACATGATATGTTTTTTCTGATATGTCTGATATAAATATGGCTGAAGATGATATTTTTGTATATGACTCACCATCAAGGCCCAAGTGGGCTGAAAAAAATCATTCAAGTTGTTGGGGAATTGGCAGGCAATCCCCATGAGCCTAAGAAGACTAGATCACAAACTAGTAGTGCTACATTTGCAAGTGATAGTGCTCTTTCTGAGCACTGTTATATGCTGAGTGGGTCTGATCCTCAGACATATCAGAAATCTTGTAATGACCCAAGATGGATATCAACAATGGAAGAAGAATTTCAGTCCCTCCAAGAGAACAAGACATGGGAATTGGTTCTCCTTTCTCCCAAGAGGAAGCTTGTCCAATGCAAATGGGTCTTTCAAACCAAAATTGCAACTGATGTTTTTGATATGAAACATAAGGAAATATTAGTTGCTAAGGGATATTCTCAATTCCATGGTATTGATTAAACAGAGACCTTTGCACCAGTTGCAAAGGTGGACTCCATAAGACTAGCTCTTGCAATGGCAGCTAGTAAGGGTTGGGAAGTTCACCACATGGATGTAAAGAGTGCTTTCTTGCATGCTGAGCTACAGGAAGATATATATATATATGTAGCAGCATGAAGGTTCCCTATAGGATCCTTAATTGGTATGTAGGTTGAAGAAATAATTGTACGGACTCAAGCAAGCCCCCAAGGCTTGGTATGTAAAAATGGATGCATTTTTGCTCTCTATTGGTTTCACTAGATGCAAATCAGACCCTAATGTGTATTTGCAGTAACATGATGGTTTTTTGAAGGTCATTGTACTTTATTTTGATGGCCTCCTCATTACAGGTAGCTTCACATATTTAATTGGCTCAATTAAGTCATCTTTGCATAGTGAATTTGCCATGACCGACCTAGGATTGTTAAGGCAAATTTTGGGCTTGGAAATTGAGCAAAGTGAAAGGGGAATCAAGATGAGTAAACCACGGTATGCTTCAAACCTGATAAAGAATTTTAACATGACTGAGTCTAAGGAAACCAAGTCTCCCTTTCTTTCTGGCATCAAAATGCATGAATTTGGCAATTCTCCATTGGTAGATATTACACTCTACAGGAAACTGGTGGGAATATTTCTCTATCTCACTCACACAAGACCTGATTTGTCTAATGCTGTAAGTGCTATAGAAAGAAATGTGCACCAACCACATGAGCTCCATTGAAGGGAAGCAAAAATAATTCTTCAGTATGTCCAGGGAACCAAGAATTTCGGGGTGCACTATACAACTAGTTCCTCACTTCAACTAGCTGGATTTTATGATTCAGATTGGGATGGATATCCCACTGACAGGAAGTCAACTTTGGGTTTTATCTTTATGTTTACTGAAGGTCAAATTTTCTGGTCAAGTAAGAAACAGCACACCATTTCACTTTCATCAACAGAGGTTGAGTAGAGGGAAGCAATCAATGCTGCTACACATTGTGTTTGGTTGCATGGAATTCTCCAGGAATTTGGTGTCACAATTGATTCTCCAACCAACATTTGGGTGGACAATAAAAGCTCCATAAAAATATCTACTAACCCTTTTCAGAGGCAAAAGACAAAGCATATTGAGATACACATGCATTACATTTGGGGCTTAGTGCAGGACATGGTGATCTCATTGCAGTATTTCCCATCAACTGAGCAAACTGTTGATATTTTTGCAAAGGCTTTCACAGAGAAGACATTCACCTACCTGAGATATTTGCTTGGGGTGAGTGAAGGATGGTAATTTTCTGTTATTTATTGCAAGTCCAGCCCCACGTCCATTCTTGAGGGAAGGTTTTGTCCCATGAGGTTTTCCTTCTTTTCGCCATTTCATATGGACAAATAAATTGTAATTTTTGAATTATGTATTTGAGGTGACTTAGCCATTGCTGCCAAGGCCCCCATAATTTTGTGAGATGTACTTATTATTTGTATTGAGAGAGGGTTTTATAATAGTAATCCAACTCATTAGTACCCTTGATACACTACTTAGTCAATTTTATTGCCTAATTGAATTAATACACTATGTGGTGGACTAGGGGTGCTTAGTTGGACAAATGCCAAGTCAAATTGGGGCATTCACACCCACCTGAGCACTCTAGCTCATTCAACCAGCCACATGTCTGCCCTCATCATCGTCGGTGCACTCCCATTCATTGAATGTGGACAGCTTGGTTGACTAGCAGTGCTAGAGGTGGATTTTGTCCATTTTGGCTTGATTTGGTGCAATTAATGCCACATTGAGACTTTAAACCACCCATATTTCCACACCCACGCATGCCAAGGTGTAATCATTGACCCACATCACTTCAGCCACGTCTATTCAGCAATTCATGGTTGTTTGGGCTGATTTGGGGCGTGATTGGCCCACCTAAAGGGGATTGATTCCAATTTGGAAATTTTGACTTGTACACTCACATTGGGCTCCCAAAGCCTCACGAAACTTTCCAAATGTAATATATAAACCTAGAAATAACATGTTTTTATGTTAGACAGTTAAATTTATCTTGGTTATGTTCACATTTGTGTGTGTAAACTACTTTTCATTTCGTGGTTTTTGCTAGTTTTTGCACCAAATTTGATTTGTGAGCTTCACTAACGCTCCTAGATTCTCCTGTGGTTCAAATTTCTAACACATACTAAATTTTATAGAGTTTGTTCTTTCTTTTGTTTTTATACTATAAAAACCATATTACAAATTTATACAGAGTTTGTTTAGATTTGTGGTTAGATTGAATCGACTACTGATTTAGTTGTAAGTCTTTAGCCTTATATCATTTTTAGTAAAAAGTTAAACCTAAGTTCATTTTTTTGAAAGAGAACTAAGCCTTTCGCTGAAGAAAAAGGATACTGAAAAATTATTTAAATAGTAAGCCTTTCCACTGTGTGAGAATTGATACTAGGTAAAAGTAATACTCATATATACATATATATTTTATTCCTATGGGTTTTGAACCCTTGGGTGGAATCCATAGCGTTTTTAACTCTAAATCTATTGTTTCTTTACAAACTTTGATTTAGGGTTTTATTGTGCTTAACTAAGGAAATCCCTAGCTATAAAAGGATTTGTTAAACCTATTGTTTAAATTTTGTA
>LPNX010197581.1:778938-824171 GCA_001517045.1 Pseudotsuga menziesii | reverse complement strand
ACCATTCTGTTGAGGATTGTAGGGAACGGTAGTTTGATGTGCAATTCCATGTTGGCGAAGATAAGCTTCAAAAGCATTTGAAGTATATTCTTTTCCATTATTAGTACGAAGTGTACCAATTTTTGATTGTGCTTGCTTTTCAATTAATGCATGAAAATCTTTGAATGTTTGAAATGCTTCTGACTTTGTCTTTAAACAGTAAATCCAGCACATTCGTGAGTAGTCATCAACAAATGTCATAAAGTACTTGTTCCCATTTGCTGAAGGAGTTGGCATTGGGCCACACAAATCAGAATGCACTAGTTCTAATTTCCTACTTGCTCTGAAATTAGATTCATGGAATGGCAGCTTACTATGTTTCCCTAATATACATGCATCACATTTTTCTTTCTCTTTAGGAATGGTGGGCAAGCCAAATACACCATTCTTTTTCAACAAGCGAAGACTGTTATAATTTAGATGACCAAATCTTGCATGCCACAAAGAGGTAGATGACATATTACCTTCTCCATGCTGAGAGAGGTAGGCATAGTTCTGAAATCTTGCGGATGAACCCTTGAGCTTCAACAGCTTTTCATCTTCGTATCCAGTCATGATGACTTGGTTGTCAGAGGACTTTCTTATTTCAACGATTCCATCAAACATGTGGATGGAATGGCCTTGCTGTCGAATCTCCACCAAGGACAGCAGGCTTCTCTGCAACTCTGGAAGATAGAGAACGTTCTTCAACAAGAAATCAGGGAATCCAGGCATCTTCAGTCGAATGGTGCCCATTCCCTTTGGTTTAATACTTGACTTATCTGCAAAGTACACTATGCCATCGATTGTTTCATTCAGATCTTCAAAACAATCTTTTCTAAATGTCATGTGTGATGTTGCACCAGTATCAAGCAGCCAACAATCTTTATAAGATGAAAGAGAAGTCATTTCATTAAATCCAAGATTACAATGTGCAACAATACAAGAATCAAAAAATTTACTAGCATCTTGGTCATCTGTCTTCTGGTTGTGCTTATCTTTGATGGAATCCCATGAAGCCCAAAACTGATCTGATGTGTGCCCAGTCTTTTCGCAACGCTTGCACTGCAAGTCTGATCTTTTGCTTCTGCCCCCTCTGCCTCTGAATTTTCTTCTTCCTCGTCCTCTCTTGCTGCAATCTCCCTTGGAAAGGTCTTTGGATTGGTCTTTGCCAGCTATGGCAGCACCAATACTAGATGCCAAAGAGTGCATCTTTACAATCGTTAGAGTAATTTACAATAATAAACTTGATATGACAAATAGATATNATTTACAATAATAAACTTGATATGACAAAGAGATATAGGAAAATAATAACCTTGCAGGTCTACAGTCTCTGCCAAGGTGAGTACAATGCAATTTTACAGGCTTCTTCAATACAAAATATATCAGTCAATATCAGTCTCAGTATCACAATGCAATATATCAGTCTCAGTATTCAAANCCAAGGTGAGTACAATGCAATTTTACAGGCTCCTTCAATACAAAATATATCAGTCAATATCAGTCTCAGTATCACAATGCAATATATCAGTCTCAGTATTCAAAGTTTACACAGGCTCTCTTGATTTCGTAGGCAACTCCACAGGTTCAGTAGCATTTCAGGAAGTAGACATCAACATGTTTACACCAGCAATCATAGAAAAGTTTCCAGACTCAACGCATATGTATCATTCAGCATCAGTTAGCATATATTAGTCAAACACAATATATCAGGTCACAATATATCCCATGAGAGAGCAGTTTTCCAACCCTAACTGCGTTGCATGTGCCTCATCAGCTTCTACAATGGCAATAATATTGTAAAACTGGCATAAACCTTCTCTTTGGTTACAAAATAAGCACAAATCCAACTAAAGATTGACTAGCTTCAAGCAAGGAGAGAACACATGCTCAACCACGCCACCCTTAACTGCTTTTATAAATCTGCTTGGGTTGGTTTCAGGCAAGTAATAGAGGATAGATAGAGCACACGTGGATGATGACGGTGTAGCAGGTCGTAGCAGTAAAAATATGTAAATTTTTACCTTCACTTTGGGAAAGTCATGAATCTGGAGGCTATACAATCTCTCTACGCCAATCTTCTCAGTTTCAGCAATCTTCACGCAGCTCTCTTCATTCAATCTCCAACGCAGCAACGGTCTTCAATATGCACAGGAATTAGGTTAAAATTAGGGTTTTGCTTCCTCCACGCTATTTCAGCGTTCAAGGCAGTCTTCTCCATGCAGGTCGCAGCAATAGATCACAAAAACTCAACAATAAAGGTCACGAACTGATTCACTCTCCACGCAGTAGCAGAAGGTCACGAACCGATTCACTCTCCACGCAGGTCTTTACGCTAGTCTTGGATCAAAATTTCGACAACTTTGATATTCATAGTGTGTCTAATCTTCGATATTTGACACCGGTTCAATTTGAAGGCATTGGATATTCATCGCATGCATGTGGGAGATACCAATGTATCTAATTTTCAGCGCCTTTATGCCTCCACATTCTCCCAACTCCAACGCAGCCTTCAACAGGCTCTACGCACTGCTTCACGCTTCAGCAAGGCTACACGCAGCATGCAGTCTTCTCATAAAATTGCAGTCATATATCATGGCGAGTCTCTTCACGCAGCAATATTAATGGCAGCAATTTACATCATACATTATTTACACAACGCAGATATTAATCGCAGCATATACATCATACATTATTTACACAACTGCCCACACCTCAACACAGATATAATACACAAAAATTAGGATAAAATTAGGTTTTGTGCATCAGGGACCACACAACAATAAAATATGCAATCTTCACGTGACTGAGCAATGGGTGTAGTATATCTCCACGCAGGCTCCAATGTAGTTATCTCCACAGTCTTCATAGCAGGAAATCGCAGCTCTCAAATGTAGATATAGTAGATGTATACTATTCCTCTTTAAAATCATGGAACATCACGGGCTATATTCCACAGCGTCTCCATTCATACAACGCTGACAGCTCCACGCCTTCACACACAGAACGCCTTCACACAAAGAATGCAGACATCTCCATGTACATCATTCACGGGCTCAGTCTTCAACGCATTCAGCAGGCTCAAGCTTCACGCCGGTCTCCTCCAACGCCTTCAGCAATCTCCAATACCTCCTACGCGCAGCAAACTCTTCACTCAGGCAGTCGCAGCTCCAGACTTTGGTTCAAGTGGGTGAGCAGAAGAATGGAATTCCTCAAGATCTTGCTGAATCGCTGGATATATTATCATTCACGACAGTCGTCTCACAACACATATAGGGAATATATTACTTTAGGGTTTGCAGCATCCAATTCTTAGTGAACTGAGGGCGCACTATACCTAGCCGCTTCAATGCAGAATTAGGGTTTCACTTGGAGGAGGAGTACCAGGAGTAACGCATGCAGGCAGGAGAGACTGGCAGGCAGCTCTGAAAGAGCAGACTGGCAGGAAGAATGGCAGCGTTCTGATGACACAGGGAGAATGGCAGGCATGCAATGCAGTCAGGAGTTATGGCAGGCAAATAGCCAGGCTCTGATACCACTTGTTGGTAATAACTCCCGATTCTGTGTTTATTACATTGCCAAAAGCTATTATTTATACATTAGATGTGGCGGTTGAAAACCAGCCTTTTCACCTTCCTATCTATTCATATTCCTATCTATTTACAATAATCCCGACGGATTATTCTAACAGTGTGGATGAATAGGAAAGCGGGATTATTTACTTATAGCATCAACTACTTAGTGTTTAAAGCATATACATTGCACATTATCCTTGAAATAAGAGACTTCCCTGGGTTGACAATTTATATTGAACACTCTGTATGTTGGCTTTAATTAACTTGCATATAGGGTGCCCAACAAGGTGCGGTCCCTAGGTGATTTTGAGGGCTTAGATGCCCCTTGATTGTGGTTTCTTAGACCAAAGGCTACTCCTACAAGTCAAATATATTGTAGAAAAAAAGAAAAACATATATGATGATCATGATCATGATTTTTATAAGTCTACTTAGACCAACTTTGGTGTATCAAACCTTGAAAAGGAAAGAAGTCACTTGGTTTTTTTGGAATTTTATTTTTATGCTTAAAATGTTTTAAGAAAAGCATTCTTAAATCACCATAATATTATGAGATAAAAGGTTGGAGAGATCACTATTGTAGAAAATGTTTTTAGATTTCTCTATAATGTGGGTGTATGCAGGACATTTCGTGAGAAAGTGAAATTATCTTAAGCACTCTTAGTTTCAAAAAGATGATGTATTCTATCATCCCATGGTGTTTTATAAAATCGTAAATGCCTAGTTTGTTTTTATTTTAGCAATGTTGATTTTCTTCTTTAGGCTAGTTGAAATCAAGAGATGTTTTTTATCTTCTATATTATGGTCGATCACCTCATTATACCATCTTAATTTTCTATCCTTTAATTCTTTATCGCACTACATCTTTTCCTAAAATATAGATCTAATAATACTTTTAATTTATCACTATTGTACAAAGTGACATGTTCCTCGGCTCCCTAATTTTTTAGCTAAGACTTATCTTATTTATGCCAACCTTGTTATATTAGATGGTTTTGATTATAGTATGAATCCATATTAGGATGCCTCTTATCTCCCAAGTTGTTTATAGTATTATTGTAAATTAGGTTCCTTGTCATAACCATGCTCTCAATCAAGAAGAGACACACTTCTATGAGGAGGATATGATACGGTCTATTGCCTTTGATTTTGGGATTATTGTTATAAAACTCTTGTGTATTTTCTTTATCCTTCTCCAATATTTTCTAGAGATGTTGCAACGCAAAAATTCACAACCATATAAGATAAAAAGAGAAACATTAATCTCAAAGATGTTAGGGAGGAAAGTGATTGATGAGTGTTAGGAACCCATTTCAAACCTTCTCTTTACTTTGTTAGTATATTTGTGTTGGACGCCTATGAGTTGTAAGTCGTCCCATGAGTATATTGTATTATCCCACATTCATGGGGAGTAATAGTATTTTAGATTAGACTTAGTATATAAATAAGTGTTTATCCCACATTCATGGGGTATAATAGTTGTTTAGATTAGACTTATTATATAAGTATGTGTTGAGGCCAATGAAGGAATCCATGATTTATTCTATTAAGCTTTCTCAAATGAGGTTTCCCCCTCGAAGTGTCCCACGATCAATAAATTCCTTATGTGTTCTGTTATTTTTGTTATATCATGCAATTTCATTAT
Source organism: Pseudotsuga menziesii (assembly GCA_001517045.1). Lineage (NCBI taxonomy): Eukaryota > Viridiplantae > Streptophyta > Pinopsida > Pinales > Pinaceae > Pseudotsuga > Pseudotsuga menziesii. Next base: position 818,930 of record LPNX010197581.1, on the reverse strand, counting down.
TTATTACAGGAGGTTTCTGTCATCTGGTATTAGAGAAATTTATTTGGCTCATTGGGTGGAATTTCTACCAATTTTGTTTTTGCAGTGGCTTCCCGACACTATGATTATTGTAGTATTTCTTCTTATCTGCATTCATATTGTTCATTTCAATTGCATGTTCGAATCAAGGAATAACCCTTATCTACTTAACTATGGGAAGTACATGGGAATAGCCCTAAAACTAATTGTGAGTACCACAAGAATCCAGAATTAGTGGTCCATTGAGAGAACCTTCCAACAAAAATGGCAACGGCCCCTACCCGATTGACTAGTTCCCACCCATGAGGTAAACCAATATTTGTCGTTTGTGGAAAAGCGATTATCAGTTTTAACTGAGCCATGGAGTGAGAGGTATTTCCCTGATACGCAAGTCATTAGATATCATTGGTTACTGAGTGAATCCCATGAACTTGTAGAAATACAAAAATACATGGGTTCCATATCTATTTCCAGTTGATAAATAGTAGATTGCATCTGTCCATAGCTGTCATAAATCAATTCCACCAAAAAATTAGTATAAATTTCTATTTTTCCACCATATCTTATTTTCCTTCGCTTAGTTTCTATTGAAAATTCACTGGAACCCCTTCAATTCCATTTTTCATATTTCCTTCCTTGAGGACCTTATCCCAAATTCCACTTTCCAAAGCCAAAAATCTCACATTTGTCTATTTTTAGGGTTTGTCATAACTTCTTCGATTCTCACCCAATTGCCCTAAAATTCTTCCATAGTGTTCATTTCCTATTGCTGCTTCCTTGTCCCTATTTGAAAAAAAATTCCATTATTTCACCCTGCTTCTGTAATCACCATTTTTTGCTTCCCTATCTCTCACAAAGTGTCCAAAACCTATTCAAACCCCAATTACCCATCAGAGTTTTTCCCAACTCCAAATTTTCCTTTTTCTATTTTTTTTTCTCTATACATTCCCCCCCAAAAAATATCAGTTATAGTTGTCATCTGCGCAGGAGAAAACAAACAAATGGAAGATGAATTTACTTCCCTCAAGACCAAACTCTAATATTTGGATGAAACAATTCTTGGCCTCCATCTTCAGGATTCAACCATGAACAATAGATGGCAACCAGAGTCTTCTGCAGACGTTGGGTTCTCTTATTCCAACAATTTTCGTGGGTCGAAACTTGATTTTCCTCGCTTCAATGGTATAGATATGCCTAGATGGATATACGGACCATAACAATATTTCAATCTGCATAACACTTTTAATGTCAACAAAGTCCCACTTGCATCCTTTCATTTGGAGCATGCATCCTCTCAATGGTTTTGTTGGTACATCAAGGCTCATGAAGAGCCAAAATAGATAGAATTTTTGCAACTCCTTTTGCAATGATTTGGCACTAGTTCTTTTCATGAATTCACAAGAGCACTCACTAAACTTTGCCAAACTTTCACTATGAGAGAGTATGAGACATAATTTGAGAAACTGGCCAATCACGTAGAAGGATTGTCTTATGCATTCTATAAGAGTAGATTTATTAGTGGATTGAAGGATGCAATCCAATATGAGGTTAAAATGTTATGTCCTAGTATAATGGTCGAGTCCCTAAGGTTGGATAAGTTGGCGAGGGACAATATCATAGCTCAACAATGCTCCAAATCCTTTTTTATTCCATTCAAAAATATTGTTTTCCAAATATCTCCAATCACTCTAGCTCCTATAACCACTCCTCTCAAGAATTTTTCTGAAGACGGGATGTGAGAACATAGAGAAAAATAGATTTGTTATAATTTTGATGAGAATTTCACCTAGGGACATAGATGTGTTAATAAAAAAATCTATCTCTTGGATGTGGATTCTTCACCTACACTTGAAATTTGTGAAGGTTCCTAGGATCCAGTAGATGATCAGGTTGACATTCAGGAGTCGCCTACTGACCCTCCTTCTCAGGACAACCACCTAGATATATCTCTCCATCCATTAGTCAGAATCACCACTCCACAAACCATTTGGGTCAAGGGTTTATTCAAGAATATCACTCTTAAAATAATAATTGATTCTATTAGAACTCATAACTTCATTGACCCTCGAATCACCAAACAAGTTGATTGTTTTGTCCATCATTGCTCCAACTTTGAAGTTATGATTGTCAATGGGCCCACCTTACCTTGCAAGGGGAAGTGTCACAATGTGTGTATCTCTATTTAATATTATAACTTGTGCTCTGACATGTTTTCTTTTCCCTTAAGAGGATGTGATGTGGTTTTGGGCACTCAATGGTTACACACACTTGGACCCATCTTATGGTATTTTGATGAACTTTGGATGTATTTTTCAGTCCACGGCAAAAATACACATTGAAAAGATTACAACTAGGGTCTCTCAGCATCATCAATTCACATCACATGGAAAAGCCCCTTAATAAGAATTCACATGGTGTCATCGCTCAACTCCATTCCATTCAGATGCAACCATCATCGGTCTCCACTGCTACCTTATATCTACAACAAATTTGGATCAATATACATGTGTCTTTGTTGAACCAGTGGGATTGCCACATTCAAGACCAGAGGACCATCATATTTTGCTCCTTCCTGGAAGTGTCCCTACCAACATCAAGTATTAATTCTGTCACAGTAATCTTGGGACAAAGTATAAACTCACAAGTGATTCAATGAAAAATTACACATGAAATTATGTAACCGTACTGCAATAGGAGGTTGCAGCTCTGTATAGTCAATAATATAATGAGTAGTACAATGCAATGTCATGCAGAATGCATGAATTCCAAGTCAATTCGAATTCTCTAGGAGTTCATTCAAATTGCATGGATGGGTGTAGCTTAACTTAATGTCAGCAACACTAGACACACTTAGTTAACCACTAATCTATCCATAACTAACTCTCACACTGAGTCCTTAATAAATCAGAGTGCAATAGATGAGTCAGTCTAACTAAATGTAACTCGGACACATGTCAATGCATGCCAAACAATAGGTGGTAGCACATCACTAACTCTAATTAGCTCCGATGGAGTTAACTAAAGTGATACTAGTCATCAGAAGTGGTTTGGGGCGCATTCATTCACTCCACTTCATCCTAATTAGCCAAAAATAGATAATTGCATGATGGAGGCACCTTTACAACTCAACTTAACTGATTGTTAGGTGAAACAAAACCCCCCCTTAAGATATACTCAAGAGGAGTAAAAATAAATGCATGAAATGCTAGGGTCCTGGAAACAAAGGCCATAGGTCACCCTATACAAAAATGTAACTCTAACAATGCTAAAAATAAAGCTAAGTGAGGAAAGAGGGAAAACCCTGTGGGAAAAAAACCCTCAAGCTGAACACTAAAGAAGTATCTGATCACCCTGATGAAATCACCCCCAACAGTGAATGGAGGTAAGTGAAATTTTTCTTTGTAAATCTCTTGGTGAAGATATCTGCCATCTACTCATCTGTAGGGTAGTATTGCAGAATTATGGTCTTGTCATGCACCAACTCCTTGATGTAGTGCATGTGAATCTCTATATGTTTGGTCCTCTTCCTAGTAGATATGTGGAGATATTAATAGTACTTTGATTGTCACAAAATATGACTGTGGACAAAGTACTACCAATCTCAAAATATGAAATAATGCCTTGCAACCAAATAGCTTGGATGCAAGCATTCACTACTCCCTTGTGCTCGGCCTCTGCTGAAGACAATGCAACGGCGGCCTGTTTTTTGTTGGACCAGAAAATGGGGCCACCACCAATCATAAATACATACCCAGAAGTGTAATTCTGATCTAGAGAATCTCCTTCCCAATCTGAATCTGTATAACCAACCAACTTTAGCTCAGATTCTGCAACATAGTGAATGTCGTAGGACTTGGTGCCCTAAATATACTAGAGGATCCTCTTGGCTGTCTTCCAATGGAGCTCATGAGGCTTCTACATGTATCTGGATACATCATTCATTGCATAACAAATATCAGGCCAAGAGTGTGTCAAGTAAAGCAAGCTACCAATCAGCTGGCGGTAGATAGTGCAATCCATGGGTGGAGTATTTTTTCCCTCTTCAAGGATTATTCCTAAGAGGAAAGGGAATGGTGCAGCCTTACATTCAGCCATGTTAAAATTCAATAACAGGTTTGAAATGTATTTATACTGATTTACCATTATCCCATCAAATTTTTTTTTCAATTTTTATCCCTAAAAACTATTTCAGTAGGCCCAAATCGCTTATCTCAAATGCATCATGAAGGGTAGTTTTTATGAATGAAATGGAAGAAAGTGTGTTACCAGTAATCAAGAGATCATCAACGTATAAAAAAATGATAAGTAAATGACCATCATACTATTGTAGATACATATTTGGATCATACTTACACCTTTGGAAGTTTTGTGAAAGCATAAAGGCATCCATCTTGGCATACCATGATCTTGGGGCATGTTTCAACCCGTATAATGACTTATACAATTTGAAAACCAAAGTAGGATCTGAAATGTATCCCTTAGGCTGCTTCATGTATATCTCCTCATGAATATATCCATGTAGAAAGGAACTCTTTACATCCATATCATGAACTTCCCAATGCTTGGATGCCGAAACGGCCAAAACTAGGTGGATGGAGTCCATCTTTGCCACTGGTGCAAAAATCTCATGATAGTCCACTCCTTGGACCTGGGAGAACCCTTTTGCAACTGGCCTTGCCTTATATTTTTAGGTTGTGCCATTGTAACACCCCGGTTTTGACCCCGTTTGCATTAAATGTATATGATGTATATATTGTAATTAATCATGGTGTGGAGCTAAGGGCAAAATCCCCACCATTGATTTATTGTTTTATGTTTTGGCGATTAAAATTGATGTTGATGGTATTTTGTGCTAGCTAGGCACATTATAATTATGGACACCATGTACATATGCATTTTAATTAAAATACCCACAACAAGTTATGTCAATGCAACATTAAAAGATATGGGGGCATGATTCCTAAGGATAAGGGGGGGTGTTTAAACTTTTGGGCCTTTGGGGAAAAGCCATGTGTCAAGAGGAGAACCCATCGAAACCAAGTACCTTCCCTTGTCTTATTCACCAACCCAAATTAATTCCCCATGATTTGGTTGGGTAGTTATTTCCCTTGGGGGACGAATGCATGGGCAGTCGTCATCTCTGGAATGACTAACAATCCTTTGACCGCAAGCATGCCCCAAAGAGGCGGGTCACATTCATCTCCTCACGTGGGTAGAGAACGACATTCCACACTCACAAAGGAGAAAGCTTGGCCTTAGATAGACATTGGCATTCTGCATTCTCCTTTCCCAATTTTTGTCTATGTGTTTGAATTCCTTCACGTTGGAAGGGGTCGTGATCTTCTTCTTACGCAGGTTGGGAGATTGTTTTATCCTCTCCATGAATTTTGGGATGATGTGACTCATTTTTTCCATGTTAGGGCCATAACCGACTCTAAAAATCAACTGGAACAGTCTGAGTTGTTTTTACCCATTTTCCATACCCGATTTTGGTCTTTGCAGTGTTCTCCCTTCAGTCCCAGAGCTGTTATTATTGTGTGTATATGGTAGTTGGTCTTTGGACTATCTTTGGAGTGGAAATGGGGTCTGAGATTGCTTGACAAACCTAGTGTGTGCAGGATCCTCACAGATAGAGCTAGAGGGTTGGATTTCTTCTTTACACCCTGTGAATAGCACTGGAAGGGAAGGCATAGCCTGAGGGACTATATAGTAGAGAAGGGGATGCTTCCTTGTGTTGGGTGTGTAGATGTTTTAGAAGTCAAGCTAGTTCTTTGGTTGATCTCACTAGCTTAGAATTCATCCTTTCCAGCTCCTGTATAGCCTAATAAACCCAACTATGTTGGATTGGTTGAGTTTTGTGTATCCTTGGCTACGTGCGATCTTGCTAGTGTTCCCCTTATTCCTTGTGGAAAGTGTGCCCAGCTTGGGGGTGGCAGTGTTGCTGAGACGTAGCCAAGCTTGGGGGTGTCCTATGGTTGGGTGGAACGTTGCAGTGACATAGCTGGTTGTGAGACAAGATTCTTCTAAGATAAGTATTCTTGTGTTTAAATCCTTGCAACTGTGTTTGTTTTGTAAATCAATATGAACATGTTAAATGCTATGAATGTTTGAACAAGATGTATTTTTCTTCCATTGTATTATGATAATTATGCATCTGTGTATGTTTTTAGTTCAATGCTTTTTTATTATTACGTTCATGGGGCTAGTTTTCACTGGCAATTAGTTGTTAGTCGTGTCCTATCCATCAAGAAGAGGGGTGGGGACGTGACACTGTAGTATCAGAGCTATTTGGTTGCAGCATTGGGACTCAATGGGCCAAGGAGAGTAGCTGACAAAGAGTAGAATTACCTCTGTGGTCAGTAGGAAAAAGAAGCACAGACAAAGAAATTTTCCAAAAATTTCTCTAAGTATAATAAATTGCCTATCGACCCAGTTAGAAGAATTGGAGTTGATATGTCGGAGAGGAAATGAAGTTCGGAGCCGATACGTTGATGAAGGAAAAAGGATATTTTCTCCACAAGGGGGAAAACCCCTTTAACCCCCGTCGTCCCCTTCAAACAGTCGTTGTTGTGAAAGAAAAGTCTGTTTTTGAAAAAGTTGTCAATATGAGATTTTTTTCCCAGATGAAGGTAAGTAATGATGAATTCATGGGAATGTTATGCAGGTAAAAAAATTTGTTTATTAACACATTTTGCAGAATTATAGTCACCTTCAAAGAGCATCATTCCACATAGTGCAGATTGCAAAAGTTGGGTTGTAGTTCTGCCATGAGAACCTACAACATGTATGATGATGCACATAACCCAAATGAGTACGAGGAAGATGCTATGGGGGAAAATGTTTGAGTTGGAAATGTTGAGACAGAGTCTAATGGGAGAATATTTCAAGATACTCCCCTAGATTTTACAGCCACCATGAGAATCCTAAGGGTGGATATGCAAAGTTACAAGGTAGATAATGAAAGGTTGGTTAAGGCTTAGGAAGAGAAGAATCAGTTGAATGCAGCCATGCTGTAGAGTTTAACAGAAAACCAAAGGAGGATGAACTCTAGGGACCAGACAGTAAGAGAAGAAGGAAGTAAAAGCATTGCTAGAAGAAGAAGGAGGAGATATCCTAGTGGGCCATCTGACTCTAAAGGATCCACTGATGGTTCAAGTTCTTCTTCTCACAAGATTAAGAAAAAGAGGCACTGCCGGAACTTTTCACGTGATGAATTTAAGAAGGCAAGGCCTCCTACCTTTAATGGTGAGATAAAGAAATATGAAAGCTAGGGTATCCATATTCAATTTGAATGGAAGAGCGTCCATATGGTGGGAACACTTCAGGTAGGTAAAGAAGATCAATGAAAGGAAGATTGTATGGAAGCAGTTTCAGAAGTACTTCAATCAGAAGTACCTCTTCGATAGGTACTATGATGATAAGATCAAAGAATTCCTTGAGCTGAGATTAGGAGAACAAACTATGGAAGAGTATGCAAACAAGTTCCTGGAACTTTTGAGGTATGTCAGGTACATAAAAGATGAAAAAGTGAAGATCCAGTGTTTCCTGAGTGGATTTCCTTAGTCTTACAAAGACAGAATTGAGTTTTATGAACCTAGAACTTTGGAAGAAGCAATAAGGAAGGCTAAGTATTGCTATGAGTAAAGAAAAGGAAAACTTGATTATCATAAGACATGGAAGGACAAAAAGAATGAGAAGTCTGACCAAAGAAAGAAAGGTTTCAAACCTTCTAACTTCACGGATCAGCAGAAGCAACCATTCCAAGTTGAAAAGCAGCCATCCATAGTGGTGGGAGAAAATCCCAGAGAACCATAGTAGAACAGAGGACCACTCCAATGTGGGAAATGTGGAGGAATAGTCAACTTGAGAATGAGAATGAAAGCCCACCTTACAACATTCAAGAGGCAGAAATAGTGGGTCAAGTGTAAGGGCTATCCCTAGGATCTATGCAGCACTGGAGGACCACTAGGAAGATCATCAATCAACTGTGGTTGAAGCTGCAGTTAAGATTGTCAAGCAATCTGTTTCTATTTTGATTGACCCTAGTTCTACTCACATTTACATTACTCCTAGAGTAGTGGAGATTTGTGCTTTTAAAAAAGTAAAGCATAGAAAATATTGGTTAGTTCAACTAGCCACTGGAACTAAGAGAAAGGTTAGTGAAGTGGTAGAGAAATGTCCATTAGTCATGAATGTATTGTTCACTTATGTATATCTAAATGTTCTACCACTTGGTTCCTATGATGTTCTCATCGGAAAGGATTGGTTAGAAGCTTACAAGGTAAAGCTTGACTGTTATAATAAGACTTTTGAATGCATGGATGAAGAAGGGAACCCAAGAGTTGTAGGAGGCATTCCAAAGGTGAATTCAGGAAGGAAGGTTTCAGCAATGCAGTTGAAGAAATTATGTAGGAAAGGTTTCCAATTGTATGCGGCTCATATTTTGGAGGCAACAGAGAATGAAACTCCTAGGTTGGAGTACTATCACGTGTTGCAGGAATTCAAGGATGTGTTTCCTGATGAGATTCCAGGGCTTCCTCCTAAGAGAGACATTGATTTCACAATTGAACTTGTGCTAGGAGAAGCACCGATGTCCAAGACACCCTACAGAATGAGTACAACAAAAATGCTAGAGTTGAAGATGCAACTGCAAGAGTTGTTGGAGAAGAAGTATATCAAGTCAAGTGTGTCTCCTTGGGGAGCACCAGTTCTGTTTGTGAATAAGAAATATGGTACACTCAGGTTGTGTATTGATTACAAACAATTGAACAAAGTCACCATAAAGAACAAATATACTTTTCCTAGGATTGATGACCTATTTGATCAAATGAGATGATCAAAGGTATTTTACAAGATTGACTTGAGGTCTGGTTACCATCAGGTAAGAATTAAGGATGAAGACATTCATAAGACAGCCTTCAGAACAAGGTATGGACATTATGAATTTGTAGTGGTACCATTTAGTCTCACAAATGCACTAGCTACATTTACGTGCCTTATGAATAGTGTCTTCAGCAGGTATTTGGACAAGTTTGTTCTTGTTTTCCTTGATGACATTCTTGTCTATTCTAACAATGAGGAAGAGTGTGAAGAGCATCTGAGATTGACATTACAATTACTTAGGGAGCATAAGTTGTATAAAAAGTTGAGCAAGTGTGACTTCTATAGAGATAGGATTCATTATTTGGGTCACATTATCTTAGATGAGGGCATATCTGTAGACCCTGAGAAGATTGAATCCATTATGAATTGGCCTACTCCAAGAAATGTGACAGATGTAAGCTTTTTTATGGGGATTGCAGGATAATGTCAGAGATTCATTGAAGGATTCTCCAAGGTTGCACATCCAGTCACTTCTTTTCAAAAGAAGGGAATAAAGTTTGAATGGAAATTGCGGTGTGAATAAATATTCCAGTAGTTAAAGAATCTTCTCACAATTCCACCAATCTTGAAGATTGCAGACCTAGAAAACGATTGTGTGGTGATGCATGCGGAAAAGGGCTTGGAGGAGTCCTTATGCAAGACAACCACGTGATATGTTATGAGTCAAGAAAGTTGAAGGAGCATGAGAATAACTATGCCACTCATGATCTAGAACTTACAGCCATAGTACATGCTTTCAAGATGTGGAGGCATTACTTGATGGGTAGAAGATTTGAGCTAAGGACAGACCATTGTGGTCTGAAGTACTTGTTTGATCAGCCAACGTTAAATCCTAGGAAAGCTAGATGGCTAGAGTTTTTATGTGAATTTTATTTCGAAACCAAGCACATAAAAGGAAAGGAGAATAAGGTAGTTGATGCACTCAACGGGAAGGTGCAGGAAATGCATGTGAAATCTCTTAGTATTTTCCAATCATATTTGAGACAGTATATTGTTAATCATACTTCTGGAGATGAATTGTATGAGCAAGTAAACGACAAATTGCAGCAACAAAGTCTTGAGAATAGGTATGATGGATATAAATTGGAAGAAGACGGAATTCTTACTTATAAGAACAGAGTCTATATTCCAAATGTAGTAGATCTGAGGAGAATGGTTATGAATGAAATCCATCAGGCTCCGTATTCTGGTCACCCAAGATATTAGAAGACGATTGCTACAGCCAAAAAGCGGTATTTTTGGCCAAGAATGAAAAAGGACACGGCTGAATATATTTCAAGGTGCATGAAATGTCAACAGGTGAATGTTGAGCATCAACACCCAGCAGGTTTGTTGCAACCTTTGCTAGTTCCAGAATGGAAATGGGAAGTTATTTCCATGGATTTTATTACAGGATTTCCAATGACTTGGAGACAACATGATTCCATCATGGTTGCGGTGGAAAAGTTGACAAAGGCAACAAAATTTATACCGATTAATTCTATGCATAAGACTGATGACATTGCAAAGATCTTCATGAAGGATATTTTCACATTGCATGGATTTCCTAAGGTAATAGTTTCTGACAGGGATGCCAAGTTCACTTCCAATTTTTGGAAGAGTTTGTTTGTTGATTTGGGTACGAAGTTGAACTTCAACACTTCCTACCATATTCATACTGCTGGACAGAGAGAGAGTGAATCAGGTGCTTGAAGACATGCTTCGCATGTATGTGATGGAAAAACCGACCAAGTGGGAAGATTATTTACACTTGGTATAATTTGCATATAACAATGGACAACAAGAATCTTTGGGGATGAGTCCATATAAAGCTTTGTATGGCAGAAGGTGCAGGACACCAGTGACATGGGATAATCCAATGAACATGGTTGTGCTTGGGCCAGAATTGCTCCAGGAAATGGAGCAAGAGGTTGTAAAGACCAGGAAAAATCTGAAGGTAGCCCAGGACAGACAAAAAAGCTATGCAGATAAGCATAGGGTGAACAGAGAGTTCAATGTTGGGGATCATGTTTACCTCAGAGTGAGGGCAAAGAAGAGTTCCTTGAAGCTTGGAAGTTGTGCCAAGATGTCCCCTAGATATTGTGGGTTGTTTGAAGTGCTCAAAATAATAGGGTCAGTGGCATATAGACTTGCATTGCCTACTAGCACTAGAGATCATAATGTTTTTCATGTTTCTTTGCTTAAGAAATATGTACATGATCCTAACCATGTGATAAATTGGGATGTGATTCAGGTGGAACCCAAGGGAGAGTTCCAAATCGAGCCAATGCGCACCCTTGACAGGAAGGTCACAATGCTCCGAAAATAGGCCATAGGGAAAGTAAAGGTGCAATGGGAGCACTACAGTCCTAAAGAGGCTATGTGGGAGCTGGAGGATGCCATGTGATTGACACATCCATTTTTGTTCAATTCTGCGAAGCACAGAGGCGATGCCAGTGTAGTATTTTTTTGTTCAATTTTGTAAAGCACTAAGGACAATGCTGTTGAAGGGGGAGGGGAATGTAACACCTTGTTTTTGACCCCATTTGCATTAAATGCATATGATGTATTTATTGTAATTAATCATGGTGTTGAGCTAAGGAAAAAATCCCCACCATTGATTTATTGTTTTATGTTTCGGCGATTAAAATCGATGCTGATGGTATTTTTTGCTAGCCATGCACATTATAATTATGGACACCATGTACATATGCATTTTAATTAAAATACCCACAACCAACTATGTCAATGCAACATTAAAAGAGATGGGGGCATGATTCCTAAGGATAATGGGAGGTGTTTAAACTTTGGGGCCATTGGGGAAAATCCATGTGTTAAGAGGAGAACCCATATAAACCAACTACCTTCCCTTGTCTTATTCACCAATCGAAATTAATTCCCCATGAGTTGCTTGGGTAGTTATTTCCCTTGGGGGACGAATGCATGGGCAGCCATCATCTCTGGTAGGACTGTCAGTCCTTTGACCACATGCATGCCCCAAAGAGGTGGGATGCAGTCAACTCCTCACGTGGGCAAAGAATGGCATTCCACACTCACGCAAGAGGAAGCTTGGCCTCAGGCAGACATTGGCATTCTGCATTCTCCTTTCCCAATTTTTGTCTGTGTGTCTAAATTCCTTCACATTGGAAGGGGTCGCGATCTTCATCTTACATAGGTTGGGAAATTGTTTTATCCTATCCATGAATTTTCAGGTGTTGTGAGTCATTTTGGCCATGTTAGGGCCATAAACGACTCTGGAAATTGACTGGCACAGTCTGAGTTGTTTTTACCCATTTTCCATACCCGATTTTGGTCTCTACGGTGTTCTCCCTTCAGTCCCAGAGCTGTTATTGTTGTGTGTATATGGTTTTTGGTCTTTGGACTATCTTTGGAGTGGAAATGGGGTTTGAGCTTGCTTGAAAAACCTGGTGTGTGTATCAGCCTCATAGACAGAGCTAGAGGGTTGGCTTTCTTCTTTACACCCCCTGAATAGCACTCGAAGGGAGGGAATATCCCAAGTGACTATATAGATGAGAAGGAGATGCCTCCTTGTGTTGGGCGTGTAGATTTTTTAGAAGCCAGGATAGTTCTATTGAAGGTGTCCATAGCTATTTGGTTGAGCTCACTAGCTTAGCAGTCATCCTTTCCAGCTCCTGTATAGCATGATAAACCCAACTGTGTTGGCTTGGCTGATTTTTGTGTATCCTTGGCTACGTGTGAGCCTGCTAGTGTTCCCCTTATTCCTTTTGGAAAGCATGCCCATCTTGGGGGTGGCAGTGTTGTTGAGATATTGATGAGCACACTGGCCTATGGTTGGGTGGAACGTTGCAGCGACGTAGTTGGTTGCGGGACAAGCTTCCTCTAAGATAAGTATTCTTGTGTTTAAATCCTTGCAACTGTGTTTGTTTTATAAATCAATATGAACATGTTAAATTTTGTGAATTTTTGAACAAGATATATTTTTCTTCCGTTGTATTATGATAATTATGCATCTGTGTATGTTTTTAGTTCAATGCATTTATATTGTTACGTTCATGGGGCTAGTTTTCCCAGACATTAAGTTGTTAGTCGTGTCCTCTCTGCTAAGAAGAGGGGTGGGGACGTGACAGCCATCAGAAGAAACCTTTGTCTGAAACACCCACTTGCAGTGAACTAATTTCCTCCTAGGTGGAAGGGAAACTAGCTCCCAAGCAGCATTTTACCGAAGAGAAATAAACTCTTTGTCCATGGCAGCTTGCCATCTTGGATATTTTCGAGCATGGTAGTAAGACTTAGGATCTGACCCAATCATTAAATAACAGGTCTCATACATTAAATCATCATGGCAAGAGAGTGCAATACCTTCTCTTTGAAATTCAGACCGGGTTCTTCTTGGATTAGCAAGATTTCCATTGTTTTCCCTGACGGAGGAGAGTGTCTTCTTGGCCCAAGTTGGGAGATTTGTTTGCACTTCAGAATATGATTCTGAATCTGATATTTATTCTCACTGATATCAGATATCAATTCTTTAAAATCAAAGTCATCACTCCCACTTTTATCACCCAAATTGTTAGCAGAATAGGAGGGAAAATCAACAGAATTTTCTTCAGCTAGTTCTACCTCTTGGAGAGGCTCATCAAACCGAACACTTCTTTCGATAAAAAATTGTTTTATTCTTATATTAAGTAGCTTGAATCCTTTTGATTCTTCTGGATATCCAATAAACAAACATTCAACACTTTGTGGCTGCAAATATTTCCTCTTGTTAGACGGAATCCGGGCCCATGCAGTGGACCCAGACACCCTGAAATTTTACACATACAACTTGTGTCCAAAATAGGATTCAAAAGGTGTCTTTCCTTTCACAAAGGAGTGAGGTACTCTATTCTGAATGTGTGCAGCAACATTCATGGCCTCATCCCACAAATTTGCATCCAATCCTTTTGCTTCCAACATGGATGTGGTCATCTCCTTTAGAGAGTGGTTTTTCCTTTCCGCTACGCCATTTTGCTGAGGAGTGTAGGTAATGGAATGTTGGATCCTGATCCCACTGTATCAACATATATTCATCAATTCATAACTGATATATTCCCTTCCATTATCATATCTCATATATTTGATCTTTCTCCCAGAGGCATTCTCAACTAGTGCTTTCAATTCAATGAATTTCTCTAAAACTTCGGATTTTTTCTTAATGAAAAACACCCAAGTGTATCTAGAAAAATAATCTATGAAGGTGAGTACATACCGAAATCCATTCATGGATGTGATGAGAATTGGTCCGCTGATATCATAATGTAACAGCCCTAAGATATTTGATGCTCGTCAAGCCTTCCCCCGATCAAACTTATGTTAAGGGTGTTTGCCCGCAACACAACCCTTGCAAATTCCTTTGGTAGTTCTAATTGCTAAGAGGCCTTCAACCATGGAATTTTTCTTAATTTGTTGTAAGTAATTAAAATTTAAATGACCAAATATCTCATGCTAGATTCTACTGGCCTCATTTCCATGAGTCAGAAGAGCTGTGGGCTTTGCACCCGCCAGAAAATGGGAAAACTCGTAGGCTTTTGCATGATGGTTTGCTAATCCTTTTGCAACAAGTTTACCGGATGCAATATCAGTGATTTCTACATCATTGGGGCTGAAGGTTACTCTCTTGGGAACTTCAGTATGAGTCATTTGATATACACTCAGGAGGTTAGAGGCCAAGGAGGGCACATACAAAACATTAAAAAAACTGCCATTTTCAAGTTTGACTGTACCTTGTCCGTTCAAAATGATGGTGGAATCATCTCCCATCTAGATAGGAATTCTTTTGTCGGTGTCCAGGGAGTAAAAATAATCTTTGATTACCATCATGTGATTCGAATCTTTAAAGTCTATGAGTAGAGCCTTGGGCTTCAAGGTGCTTTCCATGAGAGCATGTCCTCTTTCTTGCTGGGTATCCTGATCTTGGTTGTCTTTCTTTTGAATGCTCTCCAAAATATTGATGGTGTTTCTCTCTAGAAGAGAGGTTAACTCATCAATTTTCTTATTCATGCAGGAATGTTCACGGTGGAAGCCCTTTCCGCAGTAGGAACACTTGACTTTCTCCTTTCCTTGGTTTCCCTTGTTCTTATGTTTCTTTGAGCCGGAAGGCTCTTCTTGCTGTTTCTTTTCTTTAGGATTTGGATCATCAAATTTATCCTTTGTATTCTTCTGCTTCCCTTTTCCTTTCGAATATATTGATCTCGAAGCAAACAAATATTGATCTTTTGAGGATATGAGGATCCCCATATGAACAAGCTTTTCATGCTTGTTTGTAAGGGTTTTGATGAAGGCATCAAGAGAAGGCATTTTCTAGTTTGGAGCTGTTAGCTTCCCTATATGGAATGTTGAAACAAAGGATGAATAGTCCGAACCAAGTTTGGAGAGGATAGCTAGGATGAGCTGGGCATCTTCCTTCTCCACCTTGCACTGCTTTAACTCGAGCACCAAATGTTTGAATTTTGTGAAAAATTCATTCATGGATTCGAAGCTGCTTGGATTCAGGGAGATCAACTCGTTCTCAAGCTGATAGATCCAAAGATCATCTTGTTTATCAAACAAGGTATCGAGATGATTCAAATATCCTTTGGAGTCTTCAATCCTGAGATGTGGAAAAGAAGATCTTTGGAGATAGATAAGCACAAGAAACCATAAGCCTCATCTAGATTGTTCCAGTATTTTATCTTCTCCGCAGCAGCATTAGGCTCTAATTCTGTGTTCATTGTGACCCGGTAGAGACCTCTTGAACGAAGTTGAATCTCTATATCCTCCTTCCATTGGTGGTAATTGAAGGACGTAAGAGGATCCAGAGATGAATCCATAGAGATACTATAGCGAATGCAGTCAAAAACCCATTTAAACCTGCAATCAACACAATAAAGTCACCATAAGGTCAAACAGCTTGCACATTTCATGTTTTCATCACACTCAGCATAATTGATCAAGCAAGCTTGATCAACAATTCCTTAACTTGGGTTACTAAGTGGTAAACCTTATGCTACTTGTGCAGTGCTGGAATTTGAGATTTTGCTCAATTGTGCATGCAAAATCTGTCAAAAATCATGTTTTTGAAGAATAGTGCTTCGTCCCGCTGTGGATATGATACCATATTAATTCTATCACAACAATATTGGGACAAATTATAAACTCACAAGTGATTCAATGACAAATTACACATGAAATGATGTAACGGTAATGCAATAGGATGTTGCAGATCTATATAATCAATAATAGAATGAGTAGTACAATACAATGTCATGCAGAATGCATGAATGCCAAGCCAATTTGAATTCTCTAGGAGGTCATTCAAATTGCATGGATGGGTGTAGCTTAACTGAATGTCAGCAACACTAGACACACTTAGTTAACCACTAATCTAGCCATAACTGACTCTCACACTGAGTCCTTACTTAATCAGAGTGCAATAGATGACTCAATCTAACTGAATGTAACTCAGACACATGTCACTACATGCCAAACAATAGGTGGTAGTGCATCACTGACTCCAATTAGCTCTGATGGAGTTAACTTAAGTGATACTAGTCATCAGAAGTGGTTGGAGGCGCATTCATTTACTCTAGTTCATCCCAATTAGCCAAAAATAGACAATTGCATGATGGAGGCACCTTTACAACTCAGTTTAACTGATTGTTAGGTGACACAACAATCAGTTAGAAATTAGGTGCATTTATGACACTCAGGTCACCCCATAATTGCTCCTTGTTTGAAGGAGGAAGCCCAATTAGCCTCCCTAATTGAAGGATAAGGCTTAGTTGGCCTCCATGATTGAATGAAGGTGTGGGTGTGCTAATGTTGATGTCATAGTGTGCTCATCTGATGCCCATTAAGTTAATTAAAATTAGGATAGCAAGTAAATAGTCCAAAATTGACCAAATAAGTGTGTATGTTGGGTAAATGACTCCAACATCAGGCCCTATCACTACCCGTTTCACCAAAATACAGAGATTGAGATGCTCGTTCGGGACTTACTGAAGCAAGGTATTATTTGCACTAGTACCAGTTCCTTTTCTTCACCAATAGTTCTTGTCTGGAAAAACGATGGGTGATGGCACCTATGCATTGACTTTCGAGCACTTAATCACATCACAATCAATGATAAGTTTCCAAATCCTATTGTTGATGAGTTTCTTGATGAGGTTCATGGTGCTCATTTTTTCTCCAAGTTGGATCTTTGTTCTAAGCATCACCAAATTCGGGTTCATGAGGATGATATCCCTAAAATGGATTTCTACACACATGATGGCCACTATGAGTTTTTGGTCATGCCCTTTGTCCTCACCATTCTCCTTCCAAATTCCAGGCATTAATGAATAAAATATTGTGTCCCTACTTGTGGAACTTCATTCTGGTCTTCTTTGATGATATCCTCATCTATTTCCAAACATGGGATGAGCATATCTAGCATTTGGATCATGAACTGCAACTTTCTGTGATCATCATCTTTGTTCCAAACAGTCTAAATTTGTTTTTGGGCAGGAGGAACTAAAGTATCTTGGGCTTATTGTTTCAGATCAAGGGTTTCACGTGGATCCTGCCAAAATTGATGCCATGAAAAATTTTCTGCATCCT
Source organism: Pseudotsuga menziesii (assembly GCA_001517045.1). NCBI lineage: Eukaryota > Viridiplantae > Streptophyta > Pinopsida > Pinales > Pinaceae > Pseudotsuga > Pseudotsuga menziesii. The sequence continues at coordinate 801,455 of LPNX010197581.1, read as the reverse complement.
CAAACACTCAAGAGCCTTCGTGGTTTTTTGGTATTGATGGGCTACTACCGCAAGTTTGTCAAGTATTACGGGAAAATTTTATTCCCGTTAACAACTCTATTGAAAAATTATTCTTTACATGGACACATGTTGTTGAATGTGCATTTAACAAACTAAAACAAGGTATGTAAACCACACATATTCTAGTTATTCCTAATTTTTCCAATCCCTTCACTATTGAGAGTGATGCTTGTGACAATGTACTTGGTGTTGTTCTCCTTCAATATGAACATCCCATTGCGTTCACCAGCAAATCCCTTTTCAGTAAGAATTTATCTGCCTTTACATATGAGAAATAAATGAAGGCTATTTTGCATGCAATACAAAAGTGGTGGCCATACCTATTAGGGAATCATTTCTACATTAAGACTGATCACCAGAGTCTGAAATATTTGTTGGAAAAATGGGTCTCATCACCAACACAATAGAAATGGGTTAGCCAACTCATGGGTTATGACTATGAGATACCTTACAAGAAGGGTAAGGACAATATTTTGGTGGGTGCTCTTTCTCACACATTTGATGACCAGGTTTCTCTTTCATCTATTTCTATGCCTATTCCAAATTCGTTGCAATTTGTTCAACAAGGATATTCTAATTACTTGTGATCATTATCTGAAATCATCCAACAGTTGGAAAATAACCCTTCTGTTGTATTGCATTACTCTTGGGATGGTGCTTCTATGATATATAAGGGTCATTTGGTGCTTCCCCGTAGCACATCTCTTCAACGGGATGTCTTCTATGAACTCCATGCTTCTCTATCAGCAGGGCACTCTAGGTTCCTCAAAACATATGAGCAGGAATGACGTAACTTATTTTGAAAGGGAATGAATAGGGAAATTCAACATATTGTGGTTGAATGTGATACCTATCTGCACCACAAGGGTGAACTAACACTCCTTTTGGGGTTTGTCAAACCCTTTCCCATCCCTACACAAGTTTGGACAAATATTTCGATGGATTTCATTGAAGGTCTCCCTAAATATGGAGGGAAGATAGTGATCTTGGTTATGGTTTATTTCCTCTCCAAATATAGTCATTTTTGTTCCCTCTTCCATCCATATACTGCATCCTCAGTCACACAAATTTTCATGGACCAAATATTTTTTCTTCATTCAAACCCTTCTTCCATTGTCTCATATCGCGATGCAACTTCCACAAGTCATTTTTTGGCATAACTATTTCACCACACTGGAACCAAAATGAAGATAATTTTAGGGTATCACCCACAAATAGATGGTCAGGCTAAATTTATCAACAAGTGCTTGGAAACTACTTTGTTGATTCACCTCTGAACAACAACATCAGTGGAAAAAGTGGCTCCCTTTCATTGAATTGTGGTACAATACCTACCACTACACTGCATCTAAAATGACTCCATATGAAGAAATATATGGTTAGGCACCACCAGTGTTCCTTACATACATCCCCAACAGTTCACCAGTTCAAGCAGTTGACATGGTTCTCTGAAACCAAGATAATATTCTTCACATTTTGTAGGACAATCTTCACATGGAAATAAACCGAATGAAAAAACAAGCTAATCAACACCACTCTAAACACACTTTTCAAGTCAATGATATGGTTTTTCTTTCTCTACATTCATACAATAAATCCTCCCTATTATCCCAAAAAATCCCACAATGAGCTCTACATGACCTACACCACATAAAAACATCTACGTACGACCCTCATTTGACCCCATTTGACACCCACACCCTCAAGAAGGCTTAAAAATATGAAAAGGGCTTAAAACCCCTAAAAATAGACAAAATAGCTCTCATAGGGGCTAAAACCCCTCAAAGGAGCTTAAAACCCCCAAAAGAGCTAAAGATTGAGCGAAAGGGGCTAAAATACCCCAAAAGGGGCTAAATCCCCAACCAGGGTCTTAAAACCCTAAAAATCTTGAGAAAAAAGTATAAATAGAAGGGTGGGGGTCACTCTCAAATCACTCCTTCACTCCCTATCGTTATGCTGCCCATGTGAGTGCCTTGAGACCATTTGCCTCTCAAGCCATTCACCCTCCCTCTCCTCCATTCCTCCATTGAGCCATAGCTCCCCATTCCTAAGAGAGGTGCTCTCCCAAGCTAGGGCATGGTGACCCATTCCAACCAGAAGGTATACTTGTCTTTCAATGTTTTTGCTTTGGTAGATTGTAGTTTTCTAACAATATTTCTTTGGAATCTTATTTCTTAACATTTTCTTGCAGGTTTCCATTGATTGCTTGCAGGTCTTTTGGTTTTCTAACAGTAGTATGCAGGGTTGTGGAATCTATCCCTAACCTTGTGTGCAGAGGGGTTCCATTTCGTTTTCTGTTTATTTCTTTATGTTCTTCCATTCTCAGAGGAACCCTACCCTTCCGTTCTATATATGGAAGGGAGTCGTTCCTTCCTGTAGTAAGGGTGAAAGCCCTACTACAGATTTGGTGACCATACCAGGTCAATCCCACAGAATCTCTGGGTTTTATTTCTGCATTTTAGTTTCATTTTCCCTAGTTTAGTTTTCTTTCAAACCTAGATTAGATCTATATTTTCTTGCATTTTTAGTTACTGCCGAGCCTCCTCAAGGCCAAACCAAGCCCATTTGGTCATAGTACAGGTTACTATCGACCGGATCTAGCTCAGGTTCAAGAAATTTTCATCTTTTGGAGCAAGTCACTCTTAATGGGATGAAAGGTGAAACCAAGTCACTCATTCAGGCTCGAAAGGTGCGACCAGGTCACTCATTTAGGCCCGAAATGTGCTACTTCATCACAGAATCCAGATCCCTTATGTCTACAGTTTCTAAGTGACCCCCTCACCTGTTTTGGGGAAATTTTGCGAACCCCCTTGCCACATTTTCCTCGAAAAGAGCGATCGGTCTCTCAGATTCGGATTTTTAGATATTAGGGACTGTCAGTGCGGCTCAGCCGCCTCTGTCCATCAAATCTGTGTCTATTTCCTTTTAATACCTATTTGCTTTATTACAACATGTGTAAATCAATGTTAAATTAAATGGTTAATTGATTAATGAATCTGTCTAAAGTTTGAATCAAAAAATCACTGTAGGTTTCAATTATTAAGTTGAAATTAACATATTGCCTAGCCCTTCCTCCTCTACCCAGTCATCACCCTTCGGGGTATTCTGGGATAAGAAAAAGGGTGAAGCTCATATAGTAATAGGCACTTCACCTGTCATTTTTCTAAACCACTAAAAATGGGTGACCTGGAAGGTAGAGGGGGTGGAGACCGATGGGGGTTTCATGGCGTTCGCGTCCTCCCTGTTGACCAACCTTGAATCCAAAGGGTGACCTGAGGATCTACAGATGGTCTTAGTTCCATTGTTTTGAGAGCCCAACACTCTTTCTTGGTTGAAGAGAAATACATGTGTAAGGCAGTTACCTAGTCAGCTTTAAGTTCATATTCAGGTATGGCATGCATTCAAGTTCCTGTTTACAATTTACTACTATGTTAAACAATATATTCACATTATAAGTTCTGCAATACAATCTCTACGAACTATTCATAAACCATACAAGCAGTCACTAAATGTAACATAAAGATTAAAGACATACACACAAACCATACCACATAAAACAACCAAACTCAATTCATGACGCTGAGCTAGCCATTAAAATTTATAATTTACACTAATCCAACCATTTGCAGTCTTTGAGGACATAAGTTCCTGATTGCCTTAACTGTGGGAAGTACTTGGGCTCAGCCCAGAAACTCATTGTGAGGAGTACCATGGGAACCCCAAAGTAGTTGGCCGCTAAGAGGAATTGCCAAGCGAAACGGGTAACGACCCCCACCGATTGACTAGCACTCCTGTGAGGAAAAATCCAAGTGATGTCTTCTAGCAGTATTGGTGGCTTAGTGACCACTTGAAGCCAATATGAAGCCATTAAAACCAGGGTCCAAAAGTCATTACCATATTTCACCACTTGACATACAAATCAGACACAATCGATCCCCCACATTCTTCCTCACGCCTGAGAGGTGATCCACCACAGTTCAGATCCTTGAACCAACACCATCGAGACCATTCTCTACGACCCTCTACACCATCAGAAGGCCACACAGCCTCTAATTCAGACTCAGAATCATACCAATCTGAGCCAGACGTACATATTGCACCATCTAGCCCCATGGCTGGTGCAAACCCGAATCCATTTTTCAGCTTAGTAATTGGCAGTGGACCCATGTCCACACCCCACACCACCACCAACACCCCTTCTAGTGGCCCCAGCATAGTCATGCAAACTGTCATAACCCAGATACCACCCCCCATATTGACCAGTCAAGTTGTCCCACCTGTAACACATGGGAGCAGTGTCCCTTCCACCCACACTGTCACACTTGGATTGCCTGGGGGAAATGGCCCTTCCACCTACACTGCCCCTCCTATCACACATGGGGGTTGTGGCCTTTCCACTCACACAGTTTTCTTTACCACACTTGGGGGCAGTGGCCCATCCACAACGGTGCCACAATTACCCCCAGTTATGTAGGTACATCATGTCCCTGCAAAACCCACCACCATTGTTTCCCAATCTTACATCAACCTTGGGTCAAACCTTCCTTTCATGACATGCCTCCACCTACCTGACTTGGATCAGTTAACAAATGACCCTATCCACCATCAAACGTTTTGGCCTCCCATGCCAACCAAACTTCCCTCAAACATTCCCAAGTTTGAAGGGAAGGCAAGGGAGTGCCCCCAAAACCACATCATGACGTTTCATCTATGGTGCTCATCAAACAACACCATAGATGACTCGATCAGACTTAGACAGTTCCAATGCACCCTCATAGGTGCTGCAACCAAGTGGTACATCGAGCTACCACAAGCCAAGTACCCAGATTTCAACTCCTTAGTTTTCATGTTCCTGCAATATTTCCAACTCCCTGTTAGATGCACCGAAGGGGTGGAGATATTGCTATCTTGCCACCAGAATACTGCAACCCACATAACCGACCACATCCATGAGTGGACCAAGTTGTACCTATTTGGCCAAAAAGAGCGACCAGGTCGCTAAAAAATGCCTCACAGGTGCGACACAGTTGTTCTTTTTCCCTTGAAAGGTGCGACTTGGCTCATTGAAACCCTAACAGGCTCATAGAGGATATCCGGCTGACCAAATTCAAAATGTAAACCACTAAAAAGGATAGATTTTGCAAGAGATCTTACCTGTAAGTCGCAGAACTCGAAATCGTCGATCGAAACATGAGAAATCAACAAAAGAAAATCTAGGGCCCACCTCTCCAACTCTGCAGTGAACAGTGACAATGACACTTCACAAGGTAGTCCCCACCCATATATAGGCCCCATTTTACCTATTTTCTACCTTTCGACACAACAGGACCATACGGAGTCCGTTTGAGACGTCGTTTGCACCTTTGGTTTCAGAATTCTGCCCCCTATCTCCTTATGAGACCATCATTTGATGTGTAACAAGTAATTTTTAGGACCACTTCCCAGAAGTTACCTCAATTTGCAAACCTCATTGTGATGTAAGTGTCTCTGGACATGTACTTGCATCACACCTGCCTACCGCCACTCATGCAGGTTCTCGGGCCACCGCCCATAAGGTGCATCACTTTATTTTTAGCATATAGTTGTCTAATCCGTCCACCACACCTGGTGTGGGTCCCTAGGCAACTGCCCAGAGGATGAATCGTTTCTTTTGCATGCATTTGGCATATAACTGCCTCCGAAATTGCACTCACACCACATGTAGTCAAGTGCATCCACCACAACTTACACACAACTCTCCTGACCTCTGTCCGAGAGCCACCTTGGTTTGCATGCATTTTCTGCACCGATTCGCATGCCTCTATCGCGATCTATCCCATGCATGTATTGGTATGTTTAAGAGCCACCTGCTCCATCCATACTGCACGAATGACCTTTGGACCACTGTCCACTGTCTCGACATGGGGCACCACCTGTGCCACCGCAATCGGTTGACCGTACCAAAGTTTCTTTTAAGCTCTTTTTTGACTCCTAAAAGAATGAAAAGATTGACGAGCACAGCTGCTTCCTTCCCCGCTCGTTAAAGTATAGGAAGGGGTGTCTACATCATCTCGTTTATCTCCTTTTACAAACCATGTAGACTACCATATGAAAAGGACCACCTTGGCACACTCAAGCTAATACTCTTCCCCTCTGCATCCTTTTATGCTTTCTTGGGCAGAGGGGCCGAACTTTACGAAAAATCTCACCATGGGTTGTCATTAAGCTCTTTTCCAGCCTTCTCATCAAGAAAAATTGCTGAGCAAAATTAGTTTTGTTCATGCTCATAAAAGTATCTGAATGACCGTCCAGTCAGTATGGGTTTAACCTTTTCCGACTTGACCGGACTACCAATGGTAAAGAAGTCTCTCATCCCCTAAAGGATGGGTGAGCTCTCCTATGTATACTTTTATCCTTTTTCGAGCACAGAAGACTATCAATGAAAAATATCCCCCACTGGAGTCTTCTTCATGTTTTCACACTCTCTAAAATTGAAAGCACCATCGAGCATTTACTTTCTTGGGGTCGCCAAAAATCCATGAGATCGTACCACAACGGTGTCTTTAGACACCACCCCACAGATAACAGTTTCGCAGCATTCCCACTTTGGGTCACCTTTGTTTAGAGTACTTTGCAATGTGTCTTCCTTGGATCCCATTAATATCAAAAGTGTCTAACTCCTCCAAGTATTTCCCATCTGCAGTGGCATTCCTGGTATTACAGCTATGATCCCTTTCTCGTGAGTTAGTTTCATTTGCTGCCTGGTCCACCATGCTGTCATACTTTGAACAAAGGAAGTTTGAGTCCACTACACTCCCTCTTCCCCTGTTCAACTCCTTCCCTTCCCCACACCATTCAGTAGGTCAGTCCTCAGATTGCCTCGCATCTTTTGGTTATCTCCCTCGCGCTTATGGTTAAGGAAACACCATTGCCTTGACCAGGGACAGGTCTCCCTCTGTCGACGACAGCACATGTATTCCAGAGGATAGACCCAGGTGTCCCTGTATCCTGGTTTCATTAACCTCATTGTTGAGTTCAATGGACCACTTGAGAGGAGTCCTTACTGCCTCTCGGGATGGTTGTTTCTCATGTGCTTGACTCCAGCTACATCATCACACCGTTGAGATTCATATAGGGTATTGGTCTATGCGGTATTTGGTCGAAGACCTCGGATGTTACTTGACTCTAGCACATTGATGAGTCTATTTGAGGGATCCCAACAGGTTCATGTCCCTTATGATTTTCGGGTTGCATTGGAGATAGTGTTCAGAAGCCCCAGCAATGACTTTATATAGATTTATGATTGATGCAGCATATTTGTACCACAGAGACTCTGACTCTCTGTCAGTGAGTCCCTACAGCTATGTACCGTTCTAGATCCAGTAGGCCATCAGTCGTGAATATATAGCATTCCACGAGAATGCCATGGGTCCAATGTAACGGTCCTTTAGATCAAAATTGTATTCAACCTCTCATTAAGGCAACCATTATTGTAACAATAGTTGTACATGATCGGCTCTTGTATTATAGAGCTTAGATCACATTATTCTTTTGACATCATTATGAGCATGGGGATTCCCGCCTCGTCCATATACATGTCACACATTATTTTTATCTCACCCATTGATGGGAACCATATTAATACAAAAAACAAAAGCCACCATGCCCCAGCCCAAGAAGCACCACCTCTCCCCAAGAAAATCCTATGATGTCCGTTGGCCATACGATGAGCTCCTACCCTCACACATCAGGGGGCAATATGTTATCCCAAAAAATACCACAATGAGCTCTACATGACCTACAACACCTAAATCCATCTACGTACGACCCTCATTTGACCCCATTTGACCCCCACACCCTCGAGAAGGCTTAAAAATATGAAAAAGGCTTAAAAACCCCTAAAAAGAGCCAAAATAGCTCTCATAGGGGCTAAAGCCTCCAAAAAGGGGCTAAAACCCCTCAAAGGAGCTTAAAACCCCCAAAAGAGATAAATATTGAGTGAAAGGGGCTAAAAGCCCAAAAAAAGGGCTAAAGCCCTGACCAGGGGCTTAAAACCCTAAAAATATTGAGAAAATGTATAAATAGAAGGGTGGGGGTCACTCTCAAATCACTCCTTCACTCCCTATCCTTACACTACCCATGTGCATGCCTTGAGACCATTTTCCTCTCAAGCCATTCACCCTCCCTCTCCTCCATTCCTCCATTGAGCCATAGCTCTCCATTCCTAAGAGAGGTGCTCTCCCAATATAGGGCATGGTGGCCCATTCCAACCAGAAGGTATACTTGTCTTTCCATGTTTTTTCTTTGGTAGATTGTAGTTTTCTAACAGTATTTGTTTGCAGGTTTATTCCTTAACATTTTCTTGCAGGTTTCCATTGATTTCTTGCAGGTCTTTTGGTTTTCTAACAGTTGTATGCAGGGTTGTGGAGTCTAGGCCTAACCTTGTGTACAGAGGGGTTCCATTTCCTTTTCTGTTTATTTCTTTATGTTCTTCCATTCTCACAAGAACCCTACCCTTCCGTCCTATAGACAAAAGGGAGCCGTTCCTTCCTGTAGCAAGGGAGAAAGCCCTATTACACTCCCTGAAAATCAAAGTGTGTCATAAGATAGATCCAAATTTATATGGGCCATATAAGGTTCTTCAGAAGATCAGGTCGATTGCTTATAAATTGGAACTTCCTCCTTCTTCTCGCATTCACCCAGTGTTTCATGTCTCTTGTCTTAAGAAAGTTATTGGCACCAACATCAAGGAACAAATTATTTTACCAGAAATGGATAATGATGAACCCATCATTTTGGATCCGAAGGCCATCTTCAATAGGCACATTCATTAGCTTCTCTCTTGATCCATTATAGAGGTATTAATTCAGTGGCATGGCATGTAACGAGAGGATGCTACATGGTAACCACTCCAAATTCAGCAACAACTTCGACATCTAAGCTTTGAGGACAAATATTTTCTAAGAGGGAGGGGATGTTAGGAACATACGTCAACCCTTCTCTTTACTTTGTTAGTATATTTTTGTTGGTCACATATTATTTTTAAGTTGTCACGTGAGTATATAGTATTCTCCCACATCCATGGGGAGTAATAGTTGTCTAGATTAGACTTACTATTTAAGTACGTGTTTATCCCACATTCATGGGGAGTTACAATAGTTGTTTAGATTAGGCAGTATATAAGAACGTGTTGAGTCCAATGAAGACATCCATGAGTTATTGTATTGATATTGATCAAAGGATTTTTCCCCTTCGAAGTGGAATGCGATCAATAAATTCTTTATGTGTTTTGTTATTTCTGTTATATCATGGATTTTCATTTTTATTGTTGGATGTTTCTTTGAATGAGAAAGCTATTAAGAGTGGTGGCAATGTGGATATTAAACATGATAGTTGTCAAATACACACCATGTAGGATTATACGAAGTCATGAAGGTTGCGGAATTGAATGATGATTGTTGCTCTACCTATAATGAAGGTGCACAATCCAACATAGATTGAGATGCTGAAGGTTTGTGGGAATTAAAATCACGGGATAATGGAGGTTGTTCCTATAGGGATTTGTTTGTATTTTCTCAGGCTACGTTTGAGGGAGAGATCTAGTTCCAGTCCTCTCAAACTAGGGACTCCTCAACATTGCATCCAGGTGCACAATTTGGGAGACATAAAGGAATTGGTATTGTATGGACCATGTCAATCAAATACATCTCGACAAGAAAGGGTTCTATGAAACTATGTATAAGTTGGGTTGTGATTTTAGCCATGTTAGGAAAGGAATCACAACCTCCACATTGAGGTAAAGAAAGGAAAATCTATGTTCCATGAAAAAAACAAGGGAAGTCGAAGGTTTATTAGGTGAGGTTGATCATAAATAAAAACTGCACTCCAATAGTAGGAGTCCAAAAAAATCACCAACACCTAGTAGGAAGCCTTTGCAACAACCAACAAGTACTTTCTTAAACATTATGAGGTTGTCAAAGCATAGATGAATGAACTAGAAAAAACCCATTGCAAGAATGGGGATGACTCCTATTAAGAAGGAAAATATGGAAGCATTACAATATATTCTTAATATTGGGTTCTTCATAAGAAGGGACACCAAAGTTTCAGAATGACTAATATTTACTTAGTTAAATCCATACTCATGCAATTAGTGGAGGAAAGGGACACTCAATAACATTTCAACATCATGTAAAAAGTTGGCTTCATGGAAGCCAAATATGATGCTCTTATCAAGGTCTATTGAGATTTGAAATCCAATCATAGTGGAAGAAGAGAACGAAGAGAAAGGGAAAGAGCCCAACAAGTACTCTATTAAGGGTAATCAACATGATTTTCAACTTGAATGTATCATTCTCAACTCTAACTCAAAGAATTTGCATTAATTTAGTTTTTCTACCATGCATATTCTTCTAGCCTTTGTTCTTTCCATTTATAAAGTTTATAAGTTATAGGGACCTCATTAGATGCTCTAGCTCAATAGTATGAAGTAATAAGGTTACTATTAAATATTAAAACTCATAACTATTTTTTGAAACAATACTTTGTGTATTTTTGTATTTTAACTTAAAAAAAGGCATTCAATGTGTTTTGATAATGATTATATATTCTCCGAATAGCTTAACATACTTCTTCAAGGAGGACTTTCAAATTTGCAATGATGTAATTTATTATGTCCCCAATGGGGGACAATGATAGTTTTTTCCAAGGCCCTATTAATATGGGTTTATAACCTATCTATAGGATATTTTTTTTCTCTATAGTATGAGTTGAGCCAAAAATGTGTATTTGTAAAATACAACAATATAAAATAGGTGTGTAAACTTGTTATTGGCTTGTAGGAACTGACGTCATCCTAATTTTTTGGTGCCCACGACGGGGCAACGGGGCGACGTCAAGGCCTACCCACAGGTCTTTGTATTATTAATGGTTTGCTAATTTGTATGGTATTCCATCAATTCTAATTGGATTTGATTTCCAAGTCATTTCAGTCAAACCGCTGATAAAAATAAAGAAGGAAAGTGTTTAGGGTGAAATATGAAAATAGTTCTGGAGGACAAGCCACAATAAACATAAGATCCACAGTAAGAAATGGGCTAGGTATAAAAAAATGCCACCAAGAAGGATGCCAACCCACAATTAGTTCCACGGGACACATGAACAAAAAAAATAACAAGGTAGGTGGAAATAAATCACAATTTTGGAAACCCAACAGAAGGAAGGAACTATAGAAACAAATTCCATTGGAAGAGGTATCAGAACACTCACATCAAAGGATTATAATCCATGAAGCCCAAAATACCGATAAAATTCTTCAAATTCCAGTGCAGTGGATGACTTTGAAAAGCAACGGAAGCAATGGTTTGCACCTAGTGGTGAAGGCTTACATTTCAAAAGATGAGGGTCAGAGCCAAAACGAGGCTTTGATACCATTAACATGCATTCTACATCCCCGACTTGTTGCGTTTACTCCGTAGGGTCCTCTGATCCCCTAGTATTTTAGTCAAGGATTACCTTCGCATTATCGGTACTTTAATACTAAAGAGGGGGAATACTGAATACCGATGGGCAGGCTGCTTATTCCTTTTCTTCCTGAAATATGGAGGGAAGGAATTAATCTTATTTATGACCTTCCAACCTCGAACCCCATGAACTAAATATTTGTTTAACCACAATGACAAGGACAATTGAACCCCACAAAACCCCAACATGGCTTGCCTCCACACTGGTGGGAAAACGCTCATCACACATTTTGCATCACCCTTTGCGAGTGTTTTTATGCCCACGACTATCACGCATGCCTCTGGTCCAGATGGATTCAACTTCGGTATTTTTCCATACAAATGATACAAAAATACATTTCAATATTCTACAAGATCTAGGTGTGGCTCTGCGTTTCTAATTTTCCCATACTATACAACAAAACCAAGAACTATCCTACTGCACTTACAACTTCAAGGTATGGCATGAACAAGAAGGAACTGTTCAAGGTTTGTTTCACGATGGAATTGCTCCACTATCAAAGTATTTTAAAGATGAATTTGTTATACATCACGCTGAGTGTTTGCGGAGGTAAATATATATCCAGGTAAATCATAGATTTTGCTTGAAGGTGTTCAAAATAACCCTACGTTTACCATATGTTGGTCGGCGCTCTGGACCCACATGAATATAGCAGATCAATTGTTTATATGTTTTAATAATAATAGTTTGTTGCAAAATGGATTACATAAAATAAATATTACAATTCTTATAAATGGAGATGTGAGTGTTCTATTTCAAGCTTACCATTTCCCACAATATTGAAAAAAGAATGTGAGGAGCTACGAGTGAAGCCTCCTTGACCCTTTTCTTTGACTATCACACCTCCGAATCTTCGTGTTTCTCATGTATTTGACAACATTGTTTGTGCTTACCCTGAGACCATTGTAATTGGTCAGATAGTCATGGCTACAACAAGATCCAATACATATGTACTAACATGCCCAAGGTAAGATGGTTAAATGTAGCACCACTTTTGTCTGCATAGATATGTTACATGGTTTAAGTTTAAATCCTTTATTTGAGGTGTTTTTCTTTGACAGGTTTCGACATCCAAGGCTAAGATTAATAGATAGGGGGTAAAAGGATGCCCCTGCTTGATCTTTGAAGATGGATGTTATTTTACACTTGCTTGTTAATGCGGACACGAGCAGAATCATTCAAAAAATCCCTATAAAATAGGCTCCTTCTCTCCGCCTATCGAAGGTTGGCTGGCATCTGAGGTGTAATTCGATTATTAATATGCGTCGATCTCCAAGTTCATGTCATCTTATGTTATGATACCAACAACACTCAGAGAGTACAATAAAACTCAGTCAACAAACACTTAAAACCTAAATAGTATAATTTCAATCTTTTACTCTCCAACAAGACATGGATCTGAAGGAGATTGGTGCCTTCTACAACGTTCTCCATGATATTTTGATTCAAAAATATATGCATGTTCCATACATTTAACAACAATTACTAACTTTCCTTAATCCTCAATGCACTCTTATAAACTCAAAAAATTTATGGGAAATTTAATCCTTGAAATTCTTAATTGTAGTCCTTAATTTATAGTCCATGGATGTAATTTATACAATCCCTTTAATGATCTTAAAAAAAATTTAAATTATCTTGTAGATATTTGATAGTGGATTTATTGTTGGTTTGAATTTCTATATGTTTGGTTTCAATTTGAGAGTTTAATTGTTGCAAGTTGTTCATAATTGACGTTGCCAATACAGTTTTCTCCAGCAATTAAAACTGGAACAACTCAGTAACATGGAAAACAGATACACACCTCCCACTACATGAGTTCATGTGGAACAATTCTGAATTTTTATTTTTCATTTATATCAACGATCGTAATAAATTGTTGGAGCTAAAGAGAAAACTAGAATTAGGAGAATATATGTACAACACTAAGGGGTTCTTAATATACTAAAGGCGTTTAAGACCTCACCCTGCCCACCAGACTGATACATATTTTATCGAGACACTATTAAGGTTCCCCTACAATCAGAGAAAGGATTGAGTGCAATAACGCTTTATAAGAGAGATGTGGGCTCGACCCGCATGTAGTCAATGGAATTTGTGTAGATAGTCCTCTTGAACGAAATGATATATCTGAAACACCGAAACGATGGTTATAATAGAGCAACAAGAATATTACGAATAGAATACTGGATTGATTCTATTGCGAGGCCAAGAGTAACTTTGGCTTCCACTAGATGGTAAGAGGCACTCTTCCGGTATTTCATTCGGGACACCTTTTTTGTTAGCATCCCAAACCAAAGAATCATGCTTATAATTTTTCCTAGTGGAATCCATTATTAAGGATACTATATAATTAGTTTGTATTTCCATCCATTCACTAGACCAAGTTGATTTTCACTCTTTCAAGCTATATACCACCATCTGTGGATTGAACCTTCCTTTGTGGAGGATGTATGGAAACAATCTTATTGAACAATATATTGTACTCTGTAGGATACCCTATATCTTCAACAACATAAGTGCATAACATTATAATTATCATAAGTTCAAAACTGGCGGGGGGTAGGGTTGCTCATATGACCTGCTGTGGCAAGGCTAGAAGGGTAGACGACCCCACCGGGACGTCTCGGCCCTTGCCAAGTCACAAGTTTCTGGTATATCTGGCTTGCAGGATGTTGGATATACCCTTGGGAGGTTGCTGTTTCCATGGTAAAAAAAAAAACATTATAATTATCATAATGAACTAAAAGATACAAGAAGCTGGCATGGTGAACGAAGGGTTGGGGTGTTGTTAACCACCTCCTTCAAAACTCTATGATGTGAATTGATGGTTATATGACATAATTTTCTATGCCTTAATAGCTAATACAGGTGAAACTTGACAAGGTGTATAAAAGCTCGCAAAGCCAAGCTATCAATAAAACCCTGACTATAATTTATGGAGGGCAGATAAGTCTTTGACTGGAAATGGGAAATAATCCTTATGATTCCATGGAAACTAATCATGAATAAGGCCAAATAAAGTCAGTATTCACATGTTTTCTTTAATCCAAGTAGCTACTATTAAAGATATAAGCACACAATTAAGCCAAAGAAATTTTGTATTCACATGTTTTTTTAATCCAAGTAGCTACTAGCAAATATATAAGAACGCAATTACTTTTGTTATTCTTGTTTAGAGATTTTGAAATATAACCCTCTTAACAGTTGGGTCCAGTTCCAAGATAATTGGAAATAATATCCTATCACTAAGTAATGTTTCCTTTGTAGTTCATGCTTTCTAACTACAAAAGGAATCCCTAGATAACTTTAGGAATCACACCATGATGCAATGGCAAGAGCTATACATTGGACAGACTTTCCCTCGGGAGGGGAGCCTGTCCAATGCACACCGTCCGACGGTGTGCATTGGACAGGCTCCCCTCCCGAGGGAAAGTCTATCCAGTATATAGGGCGCTCCACAATGCAATAGACAATTAATAACCCTCAAACCTACACCTATATATATTGTTATGTGTGCACGACACTCTCTCTTTTCTTTCTCTCTAATTTGTCGGCGCAAGTTGCAACAATAGACCGATCGCCGCTTGCTTTAATTCATTGAAGAGCAGGTGCTCATGATTCGCATTAAAGATATAAAGCCAAATATTCTTTGTTCCATTCATGATTGAATGGAATGAAATAAAGTTTCGAACAACTGCAAGAGTTCGCATTTAATACGAGTGTGGAGCTGCATGGTTGTATTTAAATAATTGTATTAAATGTATTGTAATTAGGTGTTTAGTAATTGGTAATGAGTATTAGAAAATATAAGGTGTTTAGTAATTGATGTTTAGTAATTAGGTGTTTAATTTAGTAATATGTTTGTTTTTAATATGAGGTTTGTATCTTAAAAAAAAATTTTGAAATAAGAAGTTGTAAATGGAAAATTATAAATTCGATTTTTTTTAAGTATCTAAAAAATTATATTTAATACTTAATAATTTAGTAAGTTGTTAATTCAAATGTTAAAAAAATTTGAAAATTAATAAATCTATTTTAATAATAAAAAATACACTTTCAACATTAATTGAATTAATTTAACAATAAATAGAATTATAAAATTAATTATAATAATAATAAAATTATAAAATTAAATATATAATTCAAATAAATAATCACACAAACTAAAATTATAAATAAAATAAAAAAATTGATATAACCATTTAATAAAAAAAAAATTTCCGATTCCAAATCTAATTTTCGTCATTATGGATTCCACTCAACCATGCCCTCCCTTATCCTAAGATACATAGAAAGGTATCTATATGTCAAATCAAAATCCTCACCTTTATTTGATACTATCGTACGCTTTTCTATTGGACTTTGCTAATCTCATTGAAAGCTTCCGCTCATGACGATGACGATGACGTAGAGCATACGATAAAGGTTTGTGGGCAATGTAATACTGGCAATTATTTTTTAAAGTTGTAACACTTCACCTTTTTATGAAAATTTTCACTGAAGATAATGTTGGGATTAAAGAAATACTAAGCCGTTTTTTAAATGAAATAATGTTTACATTAATATTTATTTGGAAAAAATAAAGAAAAAAAATATAATATAAAATATTTAATAAAAAAATTATATAAATATATCAAAACATAGTAATTATAAAGTTATACCAGTATAAATTTATTTTAAACTTGGATTTATCAAGTATTGAAAAATCCAATTTCTTGAGGTATATATTTTTATATTATTTAGATCTCTCTTGGTATTTGATAGATTTGGGTTTAAAATGGATCTATGTTAGTTTTTTTATATATTTTATTTAAGTGGATATATAATTTATATTTTTCATTTTTATACTTTTTTATTTATGTTAGTTAACACAACATGACTAAAGTGACAAGATCTCCTCTATACTGCGTTGAAAAGGTGCAAGCACCTCTCTCTCAATACAAAAATATAAAAAAAAAACAAAAAAAATATTATTAAATCTTATAATATTATGCATATAATTTCCAAATTTTATTTTTTATAAAGAACAAAAAAAACTAAATTAAATTAAATACACACCAACAAAGGTTGTGAACTTGTCTTTATTTTCTTTATTTTGTGCACTCATTTTTATAATTTATTATTTAAAAACTAAATTATGAGTTACTCATAAAATAATTTCATGTATACTTCCTCTAAACCTAACTTCGTCTCATATGGCCATATGGTTGAATGTATCATATAAGACTTATTACAATATTCTCAATCACAAAGATTAGGTAGAAAGAAAATAATAAAATATACTTATGCTTTAGATTTAACTTCATGAAATAAAGTTATATGGTGGAAGATATTATAACTTTATATTAATAAAGCTATTAATAAGGCCATGTTGTTTATTAGACTTTTTGGTCTTACAATTCCAAAAAAAAATAACAGATATTGTTTATAATTATGAATCAAAACTGATAAGCAGAAGTCTATCAAATATTACATTCTACGCAGGCCTAAAAAACCATATTGCCATCATAAAACTCCCATAAGCCTATAAAACCTTCCAACAAGAAAAGTCTCTTCTTAGAAAACATGTACCATATGAACTTGTTACAACATTGTTAATCACAAAAATCTAATACAAAAATACAATATTAAAATCCACTTACCTAATTCTAGTAAAGGTCAACAATTTAGTGTATTATTTGTTCCTTCTTTTTTATTTAACATGATTACAACACATGGAAACAAGTTTGGAGACCACTCTAGAGTAAAGAAATAAATATCGCAATTGCCAATGTGATTACTATTGGGTAAGTAGGGTGCCACATTTGTTCATTATATGGTTATATCCTCTCATAGTAGTAGTAGGGTGTCACATTTGTTCATTATAAAGGTTAGGGTTATATCCTCTCATAGTAGTACTATTTAGGTGATGGTGTGTATTCATGCTAAGTACATGTCCATGAATTATACTCCAGGTTTAGGTGATGGCATGTATTCATGCTAAGTACATGCCCATGAATTATATTCCAAGCTTACATTCATGTCAGTGGTTGTGATTCATGTTAGAAAATTATAAGTGGACAAATGGTTTTGAGAGATGTGTAATAATGGACTCCAAGATTAACTCCATATTAATGATTAAGGAGACAATCAAACCCATGCGAGATATAGTGAACTCTTCCTCATGTTATCACGTTAACCTAAAATGTGTCTCCAACTAATTTTTATGTGTATTATACTTCTTTGGATAGAATGATTTTCTTATACACAAAATTCATGATTTTGATCTTTAACGATCTCAAACAAGTAGGAAATTATCTCTTTAAGATTCCGAATTTTAGGATTTTTTTAATTGTGTCATATATATGTGTTTGCCACCCATCAAATATGGATCCTAGGGATGACATGTCTCTACACCTCGAAGATAATCATGAAAACGAATGGCAATGTTTATTTTCATGTAGGTATAGGTGTAGTGATGCATGTTATTTCTTGAAATGTTCGAGAGGAAAGATCATTCTCTTTTGATAATCCAAGTTCCATAATGTTTCTTTGCATCTTTGTTGTTTGTTTCATTAGGAGGTAGCACTATCTATATCACAATTTATCAGGGTATTGAAGAGCATGTTTGACATTGAATGCAACATGGGAGTGTATGTTGCTTATATGTAATGTCCTTTCCATGTGACTTACTTGATGTTTTGTGTCCATAAACTCTAGTAACTCTGGCCTAGGAGTGATCCGGATTTATGCAAGAATGCAACAGAATACACAAATAACCATAGAAAAAAATATGTAGCGGAAATAACATTTCATTTCATTAATCAAAGAACTGAAACTTGTCTACATACAGAATGGAAATAAACTATCTAGAGCGCTGGTAGCTTATCTCTGAGAATAGATGTGGCAGCTAAATGCCTATGAACTCTGTGTTACAATGAGGCTCGAAGGCCTATATATTATTGAGAAACAATGGAAACCCTACACATCCAAAAACCTAACCCTAGGAGGTGAAACGCTAGAATGTGGGCCCCGTTGGGTAACTTGGTACATCAATTTCTCGAGGTCGTAACTTTGGCATACTACCTTCGTTTGACGTGCATGATACATCGTTAGAAAGATATATTCAAGGAATACATCCATAAATGACAAATATTGAGTCTAGAACGGACTCATATTTTTTCGACCATTCGATGCCAAAAAAACGTCGTTTAGGGCCTCAAAACGACTCCGAAAGTTTAGGACCCAAAAACTGCCAAAAATAGTAAACTGTGCTACAATTAAGGAAACTAGAAAACTGAAAGAAACAATGGTGGGGGTCCAAGTGGAATAAATGGGTGGCCACTAATATCCTCTTGGATCATTCCTCCCCCCTTAGGAAGCAATGGTCCCCATTGCATTGAGTTCCTCCATGAGATGAGGAAACTTCTGCTGAACTTGGTCTCTGGTGAAGGAGTTGGCCTTCATTGACAACTAGATATAGCTGGATCTTCTGCTGGCAGGTGGTCTTTATATGTGTGTCCATAATCCGATCAGTTCTGGCTTGTTCCATGCAGTCAGGGTTTAGCTCTGTTGGTGTGAGTTGTTCTGCCACATCTGATGTGTCTAGTAGAGGTGGAAAGTAGGGTCAAAGGAAGTCCACATTGAAGAATGGGTGCAAACCAAGGAATGGTGGAATACTAAGCTTGAAGGCATTGTCCCCGACAACCTTGGTGATGGTATAAGGCCCATATAGGAGTGGGCGAATCTTGCAGTGGGGTCCAACGAGGCACTCCTTCTGCAAATGTAGCCACACTTTGTCACCCACTTGGAAGTTGTGTTGCACTCGATGCTGATCATGCCGCTACTTGTACTTAGCATTGGATCTATCCAATATGTCATGAACCTGTTGGTGAATGTGATGACTGCGCTCAACAAAGTTGTTCGCCTTAGAAACTTTAGGCTGGACATGAGCTGAATCAGCCTGAGTAGCTGCAAATGGCATGGCTACATTAATGGGACATAGTGGTTGGAATCCCAAGCCCACCTGAAAGGGGCTGTGGTCAATGGAGATGTGGAGGGCCCGATTATAGCTATGTTGTACATAGGGGAGGCTCTCATCCCATGTGTGTGGATGATTTGAGTTGTACATGTGCAAAATGTGTATGATCATCCGGTTGATGACCTCTGTTTGGCCATCAATCTGGGGATGGAAAGCTGTGGACTTTGTGAGCTTGGTGTTTGGCATTGACCATAGGCTAGACCAGAATGTACTAAGGAACTTGATGTCCCAATTTGAGATTATAGACTGTGGGACCCCAAAGTGTACCCACACTCGTTCAAAGAAGAGTTTAGAAATGGATTCTGTTGTGACATTCTTCTTGCAGGTTGCCATTATGGCCATCTTTGAGAATCTGTCGATGACCACGAACACACAGTCATTGCCGTGCTTAGTAGAAGGAAGGCCCGACATGTAATCCATGGAGATGGATTCCCAGGGTCAACCATGGGTAGGCAACGAAGTATAGAGGCCTTGCTTCTTGATGGATGGTTTGGCAATGGTGCAGGCAGTGCAGGATCGGATGTACTTCTTGACGTCCTGTCGAAGGTTCGGCCAATAGAAATACTTATGCAGCACTGCCACTATTTTGTCGACCGCGAAATGCCCAGTGACCCGACTGTAGTGTGCTTCCCAAATCATCTTGGCACGCTCACTTGAAGGAACACAAAGGTGTCCCATGTGACATAGTAATGCATCCTAGAGGTGAAAATTTGGAACTTGGTTTCCCTCCAAGAGCGTCCTGTATGTGTGGCTGAATTTTGGATCGCTTTTGTAGAGAAGCAACCAATCAGAGGTCTCGTTCCCACAACAGTTGAGCACAGTGGTTATCGCCATGATCGGTGGTTGGCTGAGGCAACCTGCAACATTATTGGTGCTTCCCTTCTTGTACTTGATATTCAAATGAAACTGTTCTAGATATGTGGACCACTTCTGATGGCGATCATTCTGTAACTTCCCTTGTGTCTGTATGAATTGCAAGGGTCGATGGTCTGTGTGGATGATCATTTCCTTCCCCAAAATTTAATGCTTCCATTGTCGGCAAGCCTGTACAATAGAATACATCTCTTTGTCATAAGTGGAATATTTGCGGACTATGTCGAACAGTTTCTCACTATGATATTCCAATGGATGCCCTTTTTGAGTAAGGACTACCCCAATAGCATAGTCAGAGGCGTCTGTCTCGATCTCAAATGGTTGTTGCAAGTCTGGTAATGTGAGCACTAGGGCATAGCAAAGGCGATGTTTCAATTCTACAAACGCCTTTTGTTGATTTTCTCACCAGAAGAATTTTGCTTTTGCTCCTCCCTTGGTGACTTGACTCAAGGGCCAAGTGATATGAGAGAATCCCAACACGAACCTGCGGTACAAATTAGCAAGACCCAGAAAGCTGCAAAGCTCTGTTAGAGTGGTTGGGGCTAGCCAATCCCGAATGACTTGGATCTTGGTTGGATCCACATGTACCCCCTACTCATCAATAATGTATCCCAGATACTGAAGCTGGGTCATTCCAAAAGTGCACTTGTCCAAATTGGCACACAACTTGTGTTGCCGCAACATTTGGAGGACCTGTCGAATGTGGTGGAGGTGCTCTTCCCAAGTCTGGTTGAATATCAAGATGTCATTCAAGTACACTACTAGAAATGAGTTGGTTAATGGCCACAATATTTCGTCCATCGATCTCATGAAGGTTACAAGAGCATTCATCATCCCGAAAGAAATGACCAACCATTCAAAAAGGCCCTCCTTGGCTTTGAAGGCAATCTTCCACACATCGGTCGGTTCGATCAATACTTGGTGATACCCAGACTTTAAGTCAATCTTGATAAAATATTTCTCCCCTCTAAGTTGGTCTAGGAGATCATCAATCTGTGGAATTGGGTACCTATTCAGGATAGAGATCTTGTTCAGCGCCTGATAGTCAATACAGAGTCTCCAAGTCCCATCCTTCTTCTGTACCAACATGATTGGGCTCCCACAGGGTGATGAAATTGGATGGATGTGAACCTTTTGTAACAGCTCCTGAATTTTCCTCTTGATTTCATCATTCTCCAGAATAGAGCATCGATAGATCGGTCCTTTGGGAAGCAGCGCACCTGGGGTCATATCGATGGGGTGCTTGACCTGTCAGTGCAAAGGAACCCCTGTGGGTGAGGTGAATATGTCTCGGTACTCCTCCACAACCTTGTCCGTTTGTTGTTGTCGTGTGGATGGGCCTTGTCTAGAGGTCGTGGCAACGATCTTCTTCTTCCCCTGAGGGTGGATCATCAAGAAAACAAATTTCCCCGTTTTGGAAACGAGCTTACTGCATTGTTTTGTAGTAACCAAAGAGATAGCGGCAGGAGGTGGTACCTCTGGTATCATGTACAACTTATTTCCCAACGTAATAATAACAGTGCGAGGCCAAGACTCATACACATCATGTCGCTTCCATAAGTATGGTTGACCCAATAATACATCACAAACATCAAGAGGAGCAATATCACATAATACCTCATTGAAGAAGGGCTTGATGCTGTAGGGAAGGTGACACTGCTGGCTGACGTGGAGATCCCATCCTTGGTGAAGCCACCCGATTGTGTATGGCTGCGGGTGTGCTGTGGTTGGAAATCCCAACTGCTTCATGACCTCTACTGAAATGAGGTTCTTTTGGATCCCACTTTCGATAATGAACTGTAGCGGGGAACCCTTTACCCACATCTGCGAGTGGAAAAGACGCTCCTCCTCCTCTGAACCTTCTGGTTCTTCCTTTTGGATCTTTGTGGTGGCAATGGTGGCGTTGAGATTTGGATCGATAATATTCTTCCCTCTGTCATTCCCCTTCTCAGGTTCTAATTCAGTGTCAGAGTATGTGTTACGACCTAAGTTGTACTTAGTGGTTTTTTATCAAGTGAGCCTGGTGAACCGGATAGGGTTAACTTGTTCGGATTTCAAA
>LPNX010197581.1:766585-778730 GCA_001517045.1 Pseudotsuga menziesii | reverse complement strand
TCAGAAAGCCCCAAAAATCAATTATTGATTATTTTAATTAATAAATTGATGAATAATGGAGAAAATCCAAAATCATAAATCAGTGGATTCTCAGCCGATCTGATTGAAATCAGTTAGATCTGAAGTAGATTGATTGGATCTGACAAATCTTGACTGAAGGAGGTGATCAAAATCATATCCAGAGTTGATCTTCAGCTGTCTTCATGGGGAATTACACCCTCTCTCTCTCCTCCACACGTGTGGACTCTCCTGGATGCTTTGTGGACTGATGTGTCGGTGTATGGGTTGATGTGTCAGCTCAATCAAGCCACCGGTTGACAAGTAGGCCTAGTTTAGCTTCAGATCTGCATTGATTGACTCTCCATCAACTAATTTGATCTGATTCCTTGAGGAATTGCGCCCCCCCTGGGATGGATGTCCTGTTTTTTGTATATATCCTGGTTGAGGCTCCCTCTTCCAAGCTAGTTAGAGCTGGATTGAAGGTCTTGCTATTGTAATTGTGTATTGATCATCATTTGTTGAAATAAAGAGAAGCTTTGGAGGCTCAATTGTGGAGTACCTTTCATGTGTGGATTATCATTATCATGCTGCATTTGAGGTGAAACTGCTATTTTTTCAATTTTTTGCACTTAACTGTTGTCTGCCTGAATGGTTATTGAAATAATAGGGATAGATCATTGTAAGTAAGCTTACTTACTTATATTTTGCTGCATATGTTTGAATGAGATAATACCTGTATGCTAAATAAGATTATTTGCATGCTGTATCTTCCACTTCTCATATGTATCTTCAGATTTAATGGTTTTGTTTGTAGGATTTGTTGTGTAGCTTACAGGTTTGCCGTGATTGGAAGATCTATGGTTCAGGTTTGATTCCAATGGTTTTCTAATAGATATTGCTAATATTGTGCCCCTCAGTGCTTCACTACCAAGTTTCCTTTGTAGATCTGCTTCAGCAACAAGCACTTCTCTTCTCCTTTTCCTCCTTTAAAAATATTAAATTTTCTCCAAACTGGTTACTATTAAGGAATCTTATTGCTCAGATCTGTATCATTAAGAAAATTACATATATATCTAGTTAGTAATTTCCTTTCCTAAGTTGAGATCTCAGTTTTTCTTTGCATATAAAGTTACATTTTAAGAGATCTAGCTGAAATTACCCTCTTTTTGCAAGCATTTAAATGAAAATTTGTAGCTTGCTTTTAAGGTAGTTTCCTTTGCTATAAATTAAAATTTCATATTCTGCAATAAAAGTGCACATCTTATTGGCTTCCCAAAATTCAAGCCAAGATCCCAAGGAAAGCCTGCTTTCCTTGGTTCCTTTTTACCTTTTTAACTAGTTTTAACCTAGTTTTTTTTGGTTAAAAGTAAGCTGAACCAAAGGTACTTTAAGAGTGATTTTGGGAATATTTTAGTATAATATGCTTGCTGTTTTTTAGAATGTTTGACAGAAAATAAAGGAATCTGCTGTTCAAAAGTGGCATCAGGAGCATTCAAATCCCCCCAGGGGTCTCCCATGTGACTAAAACCTTTAATTTTCGCACTTTGTAAGCTCTTGATTTCTCTCTGTATAAGGATCAAGAGGAATTATATTATTTATCTGATATTGTAACCACTTTTAATAAAAATAATTTTTGAATAGGCTCTTTCGAGCCCATTCCCCATCCCCCCTGGGGGGGTTTGCGTCCGTGTCTTTTTTTTTGCTTTTCGTTCATCCTTTTTTAATATAGAGTAGTATTAATCTACAGGGTAGTATAATTTGACATAAAATCAATTCCATATTCCATTTCTATTGTTTTCAAAGTAACTTTAATACTTACCCCACGAGCCTCCTTTGAGCCAAAAGGCAAAGAAAGGTTCGTGGTAGTATAATTAGAAAATTGTGGTTTGCTCATTTTTTATGTTTCATTTGCTATCATATTTTGTTTCATTAAACATTATAAAATTAACCCCTCCTTGATTCCCCGATTGAGATCCACTTGGATCGAAAGAGGTTCCTGGAGGGTTTTCTTTTAACAAGAACACCTATTGTAAAATTTACTAAAATTGACAAGACTCCGGTGTGTATGCTCTGCACTTGGCTACGGTTCATCCGATCAGTCAAGCTGTATCAAAAGCACTTGAGTGACTAGTATATTTAGGACTCACTCTCCCAAATTGACAAACCATCAAGTGAAAATCCAACACCTAGATCAAACCATCACGATGGCAAAATACCCAAAGGAAGCAGGAACTTCTGAAAAGTGACCTCGGGGCACCGATCTCTGTCACACCCTAATGGGTGCGTTATGAACAATATCCCCATAGACTCCATTCATCCCACATATTCATTGCGGGTATCTGTGAAGGTTTAGTTTTGGACATACTCCAAGTACTCTCGGGTATATCTGGAGTCCACCCCTTCGCCTAAATTTAATCAACTCACACCCCAAATTTAACTTAAAACGTACCAAGAGGAAATTGCAAAACATTCACTCCAAGCACATGCAAGTACATTGATTTTATTTTTGACTCCATTCTAAGGCACTGATTATTTTCTTGCTTTATATATATCTTGTGTCTCAGCATTATGCTTTCGTGTGTTCATTTTTGTATCTTGTCATCTTTGATTGTCTATAGTTAAATTTCAAACTCCTAAGTAACTCATTCAGTTTAACATCACCATGCTAAGTAATTATCCTTAGTAACTTAATAGGGTCTACCCCCCTTAGCTTCGTTAGGATTTGAGCCTAAACGGAGGAGTCAAGAACAAGGTGACAGCCTTGACTCGAGACTTGCCCCCAAGGACACACCGAGTGGCTTGAAGATTTCTGCCACGTGACCCAAGTGTGTGAAAGGTGGCAATAGTATGCATCTGATTCAGAAGCCTTTATCTCGGCCACTAGTGACAGCTTGGCCTGACACTCACTGATGTTGTGAGTGGGGCTCTTATGGAACTCACACCACTTTCCTGCTTCCTTCTTCGGCTTCACAATGTTGTTCTTTGCTTGCGGCTTTGGAAAGTTGTCTTGAGTCACCATGCCTTAGTTGTGTCCTTGGTTCTACAGTTTGGGGGAGCCTTTCGCTTGCTTCTGATTCGCAGATCCAAAGTCTCCCTTTTTTTGTTTGAATTTTTGCTCAATTTTGGCAGCATACCGGTATGCCGTACCAAGCGAGGAGATGTCAAGGAACTACATTTCCTCTTGAATGTACCTGTTTAGACAACTGCGGTGCTTTACCACCAAATTTTTCTCTGAATCTTTGATACCTAACTTGGTGTGCAGGGTATGGAACAGATTGATCATTTCATGCACGTCTTGATCTCTTTGCTGCCACATCGTAGTCCATTGTATGTACTTATCCTCATAGCTCCCCACAGGATAATATTGTCCGTTTATGGCATCTCGGAATGAATTCCAAGTGGGTATGGTCGAGAACAGAGAGGGTTCATCCTCGTCCTTTCTATCACAGTAGGTTTCCCACCAGTCCTTGACATGGGAGGTGGCTTTGAGTAGTGAAAACGTAATCTTTCCTCGGTCGAAAAAGTCCTGAACCAATAAATATCCTTCTAATAGATTCAACCATTTATCTACAGCATATACATCTATTCAACCATCAAATATGGGAATGTCAAAGTTTATTTGTACCATAAAAGGGGTTACGCCTCCAGAGTGGCTTCTAGATGCAGATGCGCCACCAGTGGGAAGTCGTTGAAGGATCTGGGTGAAGTTATCCATCATCGCGTTCCTTTGTTTTTCAAGGGCCTCCTCAAGCAACATTTTGATAGGATCTTCTACGTCCTTGTCTTTCTTTTCATCCCCCATGGGAGGACATCGAGATTTGCGATGCTGATCTTGCAAAGGTTCAACTAGATCGAGCCCTATCTCTTTATACCCCGCCCTCGTTGGGGACATGCAAAGAAGGATCGAGAAAGAGCAGATTGCTCTGATACCATTGATCCAGATTTATGCAAGAACACAACAGAATACACAAATAACCATAGAAACAAATATGCAGTGGAAATAACACTTCATTTCATTAGTCAAAGAACTAAAACTTATTTACATACAGAATGGAAATAAACTAGCTACAGCGCTGGTAGCTTATCTCTGAGAAGAGATGTGGTGGCTACATGCTTCTGAACTCTATGTTACAGTGAGGCTTAAAGGCCTATATATTATTGAGAAACAATGGAAACCCTACACATCCAAAAACCTAACCCTAGGAGGTGAAACGCCAGAATGTGGGCCCCGTTGGTTAACTTGGTACATCAATTTCCCGAGGTCGTATCTTTGGAATAGTACCTCTGTTGACACACATGATACATCGTTAGAAATATGTCTTCCAAGAATACATCCATAAACAACAAATATTGATTCCAAAGCAGACTCATATTTTCTCGACCATTCGATGCAGAAAAAATATCGTTTAGTGCCTCAAAACGGCTTCGAAAGTTTAGGACCCAAAAACTGCCCAAAATAGTAAATTGTGCTACAATTAAGGAAACTAGAAAACTGAAAGAAACAATGGTGGGGGTCCAAGTGGAATAGGTGGGTGGCCACCAATATCCTCCTGGATCATTCCTCCCCGCTTAGGAAGCAATGGTCCCCATTGCATTGAGTTCCTCCATGAGATGAGGAAACTTCTGCCAAACTTGTTCTCTAGTGAGCCACTTTCCCTAGTGAAGGAGTTGGCATGCATTGACAATTCGATATATCTGGATCCTCTGCTGGCGAGTGGTCTTGATCTGTATGTCCATAATCTGATCAGTTTTCACTTGTTCCATGCAGTCGGGGTTTAACTCTGTTATTGTAAGTTGTTCTGCCACGTCTTATGTGTCTAGTAGAGGTGGAAAGTAGGGCCGAAGGCGGTCCACATTGAACACTGGGTGCAGACCAAGAAATGGTGGAATACTGAGCTCTAAGGAATTGTCCCCGATATCCTTGGTGATGGTGTATGGCCCATATTGGAGTGGGCGAAGCTTGCGGTGGGGTCCAATGAAGCGCTCCTTCTACAAATGTAGCCACACTTTGTCGCCCACCTGGAAGTTGTGTTGCACCCGATGCTAATCATGCCGCTACTTGTACTTACCATTGGATCTATCCAATATGTCGTGAAACTATTGGTGAATGTGCTGAATGAACTCAATGAATTTTTTCACCTTAGAAAATTCATACTAGACATGAGCTGAATCAACCTGAGTAGCTACAAATGGCATGGCTACGTCAATGGGACATAGTGGCTGGAATCCCAAGCCCACCTGAAAGGGGCTGTGGTCGGTGGAGCTATGGAGGGCCCAGTTATAGCTATGTTGTACATAGGGGAGGCTCTCATCCCATGTGTGTGGATGCTTTGATTTTTACATGCGCAAAATGTGTACGATCATTCTGTTGACGACCTTTGTCTAGCCATCAGTCTGGGGATGGAAAGCTGTGGACTTTATGAGCTTGGTGTCTAGCATTGAACATAGGCTATACCAGAATGTACTAAGGAAACTGATGTCCCGATCTGAGATTATAGACTATGGGATCCCAAAGTGTACCCACACTCGTTTAAAGAATAGTTTAGCAGTGGATTCTGCTATGATATTCTTCTTGTAGGCCGCCATTATGGCCATCTTTGAGAATCTATCGATGACCACAAACACATAGTCATTGTCGTGCTTAGTTGAAGGAAGGACCGACATGTAATCCATGGAGATGGATTCTCAAGGTCGACTAGGGGTAGGAAACAGAGTATAGAGGCCTTGATTCTTGATGGATGGTTTGGCAATGGCGTAGGCAGTGCAGGATCGGATGTACTTCCCGACGTCCTGTCGAAGGTTCGTCCAATAGAAATACTTATGTAGTACTACCATTGTTTTTTCGACCCCAAATTCCCAATGACCCAACTGTAGTGCGCTTCTCAAATAATCTTGGCACGCTCGCTAGAAGGAACACAAAGGTGTCCCATGTGACATAGTAGTGTATCCTGGAGGTGAAAATTTGGAACTTGGTTTCCCTCCAAGAGCGTCATGTATGTGTGGATGAATTCTGGATTGCTCTTATAGAGAAGCGTGCAATCAGAGGTCTCATTCCCACAAGATTTGAGCACGATGGTTATCGCCACGATCGGTGGTCGACTGAGGTAGTCTGCAACATTATTGGTGCTTCCCTTCTTGTACTTGATATTCAAATGAAATTGTTGTAGATATGTGGACCACTTCTGATTGTGATCATAATGTAACTTCCCTTGTGTCTGTATGAACTGCAGGGGTCGATGGTTTGTGTGGATGATCGTTTCCTTCCCCAAAATGTAATGCTTCCATTGTCGGCAAGACTATACAATGGAATACATCTCTTTGTCATAAGTGGGATATTTGTGGGCAGTGTCAGATAGTGTCTCACTGTGATATGCCAATGGATTCCCTTGTTGAGTAAGGATTGCCCCAATAGCATAGTCAGAGGCATCTGTCTTGATCTCAAATGGTTGTTGCAAGTCTAGTAATGTGATCACTGAGGCACAGTAGAGGCGATGTTTCAATTCTACAAATGCCTTCTGTTGAGTTTTTGACCAGAAGAATTTTTCTTTTGCTCCTCCCTTGGTGACTTGACTCAAGGGCCAAGTGATTTGATAGAATCCCAACACGAACCTGCGGTAGAAATTAGCAAGACCCATAAAGCTGCAAAGCTCTGTTAGAGTAGTTGGGGCTGGCCAATCCCAAATGACTTGGATCTTGGTTGGATCCACATGTACCCCATACTCATCAATAATGTATCCTAGAAACTAAACCTGGGTCATTCCAAAAGTGCACTTGTCCAAACTGGCACACAACTTGTGTTGCTGCAGCGTTTGGAGGACCCATTGGATGTGGTGGAGGTGCTCTTCCCAAGTCTGGTTGAATATCAGGATGTCATCCAAGTACACTACTACAAATGAGTTTCTGAATGGTAGCAAGATGGCGTCCATCAGTATCATGAAATTTGTAGGAGCATTCATCAGCCCGAAAGGCATGACCAACCATTCGAAAAGGCCCTCCTTGGATTTGAAGGAAGTCTTCCACACATTTGTCATTTCGATTGGTACCTGGTGATACCTAGACTTTAAGTTGATCTTGATAAAATATTTCACCCCTTTAAGCTGGTCCAAGAGGTCATCAATCCATGGGACTGGGTACCTATTCTGGATAGTGATCTTGTTCAACGCCTGATAGTCAATACAGAGTCTCCAAGTCCCATCCTTCTTCTATACCAACATGATCGGGCTCCCACAGGGCGATGAACTTAGTCAGATGTGACCCTTCTACAACAGCTCCTGAATTTGCCTCTTGATTTCATCATTCTCCAGAACAGAGCATTGCTATATCGGTCCATTGGGCAGCAGCGCACCTGGGGTTAGATCGATGGGGTTCTTGACCTGATAGTGCAGAGGAACCCCTGTGGGTGAGGTGAATATGTCCCGGTACTCCTCCACGACCTTGTCCATTTTTTGTTTTCGTGCAGATGGTCCCTATTTGGAGGTCATGGCCACGATCTTCTTCTTGCCTTGAGGGAAGATCATCAAGAAAACAAATTTCCTAGTTTTTGAAATGAGCTTACTGCATTGGTTTGCAGTAACCAAAGAGATAGCGACAGGAGGTGGTACTTTTGGTATCATGTACAACTTATTTCCCAACATAATAATAAAAGTGCGAGGCTGAGACTCATACATAGCATGTCACTTCCATAAGTATGGTTGACCCAATAATACATCACAAACATCAAGAGGAGCAATATCACATAATACCTCATCGATGAAGGGCTTGATGTTGTAGGGAAGGCGACACTGCTGGCTGACGCGGAGATCCCGTCCTTGGTGAAGCCACTCGATGGTGTACTACTATGGGTGTGTTGTGGTTGAAAATCCCAACCGCTTCATGACCTCTGCTGAAATGAGGTTCTTTTCGATCCCACTGTCGACAATGAATTGTAGCAAGGAACGCTTTACCCACATTTGGGAGTGGAAAAGATGCTCCTCTTCCTCTGAATCTTCTCATTCTTCCTTTTGGATCTTTGTGGTGGCAACGGTGGCGTTGGGCTCTACATCAATAATCTTCTTCCCTCTGTCATTCCCCTTCTTGGGTTCTGATTCAGTGTCAGAGTATGCATATGATTCAGAAGCCTTTATCTTGGCCACCAGTGACTGCTTGGCCTGACACTCACTGGTGTTGTGAGTGGGGCTCTTATGGAACCCACACCACTTTCCTGCTTCCTTCTTTAACTTCGCAGTGTTTTTCTTTGCTTGCGGCTTTGGAAATTTTTCTTGAGTTGCCATGCCTTGTCTATTTCCTTGGTTTTGCAGTTTGGGGGCACCTTTCGCTTGCTTTTGATTCGCAGATCCAAAGTCTCGCTTTTTCTGTTTGAATTTTTGCTCAATTTTGGCAGCATACCGGTATGCTGTACCAAGCGAGGAGATGTCGAGGAACTCCATTTCCTCTTGAAGGTATCTATGAAGAAAACTACGATGCTTTAACACCAAATGTTTCTCTGAATCTTTGATACCCAACTTGGTGCGGAGGGTATGGAACAGATTTGTCATCTCATGCACATCTTGATCTCTTTGCTGCCACAGTGTAGTCCATTGTATGTACTTGTCCTCATATGTCCCCATGGGATAATATTATCCCATTATGGCATCTTAGAATGAATTCCAAGTGGGTATGGCCGAGAAAAAAGAGGGTTCCTCCTCGTCCTTTCTCTCATAGTAGGTTTCCCACCAGTCCTTGACATGGAAGGAGGCTTTGAGTAGTGAAACGTAATCTTTTTCTGGTCGAAAAAATCCTGAACTGAGAAATATCCTTCTAATAGATTCAACCATCTATCTATGGCGTCTGCATATATTTGACCATCAAATATGGAATGTCAAAGTTTACTTGTACCTTAAAAGGGGTTGCGCCTCCAGAGTGGCTGCTAGATGCAGATGCGCCGCTAGTGGGAAGTCGTTGAAGGATCTGGGTGAAGTTATCCATCATCACGTTCCTTTTTTTTTCAAGTGCCTCCTCGAGCAACATTTTGATAGGAGGATATCGGGATTTGCAAGGCTAATCTTGAAAAGGTTTAACCAGATCAAGCCCTAACTCTTTATACCCCACCCTCATTGGGGACATGCAAAGAAGGATTGAGAAAGAGCAGATTGCTCTGATACCACTGATCCAAATTTATGCAAGAATGCAACAGAATACACAAATAACCATAGAAACAAATATGTAGTGGAAATAACACTTCATTTCATTAGTCAAAGAACTGAAACTTGTTTACACACAGAATGGAAATAAACTAGCTAGAGTGCTGGTAGCTTATCTATGAGAAGAGATGTGGTGGCTACATGCCTCGGAACTCTATGTTACAATGAGGCTCGAAGACCTATATATTATTGAGAAACAATGGAAACTCTACACATCCAAAAACCTAACCCTAGGATGTGAAATTCCAGAATGTGGGCCCCATTGGGTAACTTGGTACATCAATTTCTCGAGGTTGTAACTTTGGCATACTACCTCCGTTTGATGCGCATGATATATCGTTAGAAATATCTCTTCAAGGAATACATCCATAAATAATAAATCTTGAGTCCGGAATGGACTCATATTTTTTCGACCATTCGATGCCGAAAAAACATTGTTTAGGGCCTCAAAACGACTCCGGAAGTTTAGGACTTGAAAACTGCCAAAAATAGTAAATTGTGCTACAATTAAGGAAACTGGAAAACTGAAATAAACAATGGTGGGGGTCCAAGTGGAATAGGTGGGTGGCCACCAATATCCTCTTGGATCAAGGAGGGATTAATTGTTAAAAAAAAAATGTGCAACTTGTTAGACTTAGAGTGCAAATTTTTATTTTAAGTTATTTTCACAGTGATTTAATTAAATTTTATGCTAAGTGAATCTACTAGGTGACGGCTAAATATATATAGCATGCTGGAGAGAATTAAATGCTACAGAAACATCTTTATGGGCCATTGGATTTCAACTATTTGAGATCTAATGGTTCACAAAGTTGCTGCGACAACATTTAATACTCTGCCGCATGTTATCTATTTTTTGCCACAGGTGACAAGGGTGGACCATATGGTTGTCAACCAAAAAGGAAACCTGGAGCATGTTGGGTAGATTAATTGCTTATTAAAACAATCAATTCACAACAAAATTATCAATTCAAGGCGACAAGGGTGGACCACGTGGTTCTCAACCTAAAAGGCAACCTGGACCATGTTGGGAGGATTAATTGCTTATTAAAAAAACCAATTCACAACAAAATTATCAATCCAAGGCAACGTCTGTTATTTCAATATCATCATTCAAAATATATGCAAGCTACAATTTCCTCATTAACATTGGTCATCTAATATGCATTGCAGTAAAGTAAATCACACAACATAAAAGTAAATTGTAGAAAGTAAATACTAAAACTAATTTCATACTGTACAGAAAAATAAATTCACATCCACCCTTGCATAATTGAAACACACTCACACTTGCAGACTTACAGAAAAGTAAATCACACTCACACTTGTACACTATGGTTGCAACCACATTAATCTATGAATCTAACACAATTGCATGAATAACAAAATCAGATTAATAATACATCTACAAAAAAAATGAATCAAAAGAATATACATTCTATGCTAACCAATAAGAATGAGTTAGTCTAATTACAAATTACCAAACTAGAAGAACTACAATATACATCAACAAAAGAGAAATTAAAGAACTACAATCTAAATTACAAAATAGATAAAAAGAAATATAATTCATATTCGATCACAATTGGACTTTTTACTTTAAGAGTCCTCCCTGTTTGGGTACATAGGGTACTCCCAAAAGACCGAACACCTTCAGGAACTGCTTCACAGAAATAGATCACAGATCAATACACTGATGTTTGTCACATGGTTAAAACCCTCGAGAGGGAAATAGTCCACGGCCCCAGCCAAATAGCTACTTGGAGCAATTTATTATGCAAAAGAAAGAAAGTTACATGAGCTTCTCATAATCGATCAACTAGCTAATGACCCTCTATGCTCTTTAAATAGAGATCATAGACCAATCGGGTGTTAAGCCATGGATCAATGGTAAGTATGATCTAAGAGAAGTTGAACCGTCAGATCACTCTATGTCTAGAACATATCATGACCATCGGATTAAAATATTTACAAATTCATACTAATGCGTACTAAAGAAACACACTTTTACCTAACGGATATATTATACAAGTTGATCTTAACTAACTCCTAAGTGTCTAAATATTCTAACATCCCCCATTAAGAACAACTTGGGATAGGATTGAAGGATTTACAAAAGTGACACAATTAGGAGAAGGAAGGAGGCATTAGAGCCTATCCCCCATTAAGGACACATTCCTGAACTCCTAACATAGACCAAAGTTTAGAAAACTTCGCTTCTATAAGAGACTTGGTGAAGATGTCTGCAACTTGATCATCTGTAGGGAAATAGAGAACTTCAATAACACTACCATGAACAAGATTTCTGATGAAGTGCATGTGTAGCTCAATGTGTTTGCTATGCTGATGTAGAACTGGATCTTTGGAAAGCTTGATGGCACTTTGATTGTTGCACCAAAGTGGAGTAGGCTGCTGCTGCTCAAATCCAAACTCTGAAAGGATCTGTCAAAGCCATAAAGCTTCCTGACTGACATTAACTGCGGTTTGATATTCTGCTTCTACTGAAGAAAGAGCAAGTGCTTGTTGTTTCTTACAAGCCCAAGTGATAGGTCCAGATCCCATACTGAAAACATAACCTGCATTAGACTTTCGATCATCAGGATCGCCAGCCCAATATGAATCAGTGAAACCAACCAACAAAGGTTTCCCCCCTGTACTGTAATGAATCCCAAACTGAATTGTACCTCGAATATATAGAAGTATTATTTTTGTTGCTTTCCAGTGACTTTCAGGAGGAGTTTGCATATAACGGGCAACACGACCAATGGAAAAGGAAAGGTCAGGACAGGAATGAATCAAGTATAAAAGACTACCAACAAGTTGACGATACAAGGTGGCATTTACTTCAGGGGAAGTACAAGTGGCAGAAAGTTTGACTCCAAACTAGAAGGGAGAAGGGGATGGTTTACAATCTTCCATGTGGAAGCGATGAAGAAGGTCACAAGCATAGTTAGACTGGGAGAGAA